>VSMD01076540.1:0-143498 GCA_008750895.1 Mirza zaza | reverse complement strand
GGTGGCTCAAGCCTGTAATCCTAGCTCTCTGGGAGGCCGAGGTGGGCGGATCGTTTGAGCTCAGGAGTTCGAGACCAGCCTGAGCAAGAGCGAGACCCCATCTCTACTATAAACAGAAAGAAATTAATTGGCCAACTAATATATATAGAAAAAAAAATTAGCCGGGCATGGTGGCACATGCCTGTAGTCCCAGCTACTTGGGAGGCTGAGGCAGCAGGATTGCTTGAGCCCAGGAGTTTGAGGTTGCTGTGAGCTAGGCTGACGCCATGGCACTCACTCTAGCCTGGGCAATAAAGTGAGACTCTGTCTCAAAAAAAAAATAAAAATAAAAATAAAAAAATAAAAACAGTTTCCAGCGTCCCTCCCTCAGGCATGCTGAGTCAGGAAGTCTGGTGTGAGACCAAGTAGCGTGTTGGTAAAACATGCATTGAACATAAATTATATGCCAAGCACTGTGTTTAGCACTTCTAGTAGGTTATTAATTGACAGTTTTTCAGATGAGGAAACTGCGAATCAGGTGGGATAGTTCACTTGATTTCATTTGTTTATTTTTTGTTTGTTTGTTTTTCTTTTCTTCTCTCTTTTCAATCTACTTTTTTCTCCCCCCCCCTAGTTTACCTCCAGATCTCAGGCAGATATCTCTTTTCAATCTAGAAGTGCTTACATTTGTTTATATTTATCAGTCATTTACAGTGTATCTAATAAGTTTCAGTGTTCTAAGTACTTTACAATCTTACCATACTGCATCCTCATAACAACCCTATTAGGTAGTTCCTATTTGCCCAATTTGCAGATGAGGAAATGAGGCACAGTGACTTGCCCGAAGGTAGTAAGTCTTCAGTCATATAAACTAATGGCCCATCTTGTTTCTTCTCCACCCTCACCCACTTCCTATATCTTCATTTATTTTGAAGCAAACCACATTTTAAAAAATTGCTGAGAGCACACCCTTCCCCACCATCACTTCTGTGACAAACAGGCTTCACAGTGCCTAGAAGACACTGGACCCCACTATGTGCCCGCCACATCCACTCCCTTCATGAATGTCCATCCAGCCATGATTCTCGGCCGGCCCATCATGACCACTTCTCGCCTGCTCTTCCCACCAGGCCTCATGGAGCAGCCTACGAACTGACCACCCCACACTGACCCCTGCTCAGCTCCACCATCTGCTCAGCCACTACCAGCTGGGGCCTGGCCGTGGGCCACCACCCGCCTGGGACCCTCCCCCTGCGGAGCGAGATGCGGTGGACACAGGTGAGCAGAAGTGGGGAGACAAACATTGGGGCTGCCAGCTTTCTTCTTTCCTCAGTACCCGGGAGTTCCTGTTTCCACCCTCTTCTTCCTTCTAGTCCAGGATTTTTGGACCCCTAGCCCTCCCCTCCCCCAGACCTAAGTGCTGGACTCAGCCCCTTTGTCCCCCAAGATACAGGAGTTCAAGTCCCCAGATCCCTCTTTTTTCTCAGAGGTCACGCTCCCAGCCTCTTCCCTCCACAACCACTCACCCACCTGTCCTAGGAGTCCCGGCTCCGGACCCTCCAGCTTCTTAAGACCAAGTTCCCAGCCCTCCCTCCCAGACCTAGGGACCCAACTATGTCGCCCGTTTCCAAGGCAACGGTGGCTTTTCATGGTCTGAACTACTACTCCCATCATGCTTGGCGACTCCAAGAGTTGGTTTGGGTGGACCCTGCTCCAGGCGTTGCTGGGGGTTGAAGTTTTTTCTTCCTTTGGGCGTGATGCAGCCTGGCTCTCCCGACTCAGCCGCCTCACGCCCAGTTTTAGACTCTAACCCCATCTTCTTCGGCCTCAGGGGACATCTTCGAAAGCTTCTCATCGCATCCTCCCCTCATCCTGCCCTTGGGCAGTTCTCGCCTGCGCCTCAGCGGCCCGGTGACTGACGACGCCCTGCACCGTGAACTGCGCAGGCTCCGCCGCCTCCTCTGGGATCTTGAGCAGCAGGAGCTGCCGGCCAATCACCGCCACGGGCCTCCCGTGGTCACGCCTCCTTGAGAGCCAATAGCAAACGAGCGCGCGAACCTTGAAACTTCATGGGGGCTCCTACTGACTGGGGCCCGCCTGAGCGCAGAGCTTTCTGGGAGTTGTAGTTCTTCCCCCTGCATGCAATGCTGGGAGTTTGAGTTTTCGGGTAGTGGAGGGAAGGTGGGAAGATAGGCTTGGAATGTGAGTGCCAAGGAGCAATAAAGATATTTGTGGTATTGGCCACGCCTCTATTGTTAAGACTCGGGTGCGCTAGTGATGATGGTTTTCTGTGCAATAAGGTACCGGGGCCCTTGCCTGGAGCGTTGGGTCCATGCCGAGTCCAAGGAGGTATTTATAGCCACGGCCTCAGCTTGCCCTCTCGCGCGTAATCCAACCCAGGAGCGCTGGAGCCTCCCATACGCCTGAGAACACGGCCCAAGCCTGCTCTGCCGAATTTAGGCTCTCAGTCGTGCTAGTGGGAACCACCGTCTCTCCCTTCCACCCCAAAAGTCCACACTCCAGCCCTCCTCCCTCAGACCCAGGAGTCTGAGTCTCGGGCCGCTTCTGGACCTGTCTGCCTGTTGGGCACACCGCTGAGTCCCGATACCTCTGTCCCTGTTCCCAGCCCCCTCTTCCCGCAGACTCAAGAGTCCTGGCCCCTGCCTCTTTTTTCAAATCCTGGAGATCGGGCCCCAATTTGAACGTTTCACTCCACTGAACTTGACTCCTGTTGCTGCGTCAGGGAAAAAGTAGGCGACAGGTGGCACCTGCCAGCAAGGCCGGGACACGACCACCTGCTGCTGCTGCTCACGCAACGCCCCTCTCCTGGCACCTGCTTCTGTCACTCCGCTGCTCCGCCCCACCCCACCCCACAGTCCCAGGACGCAGGAGGAGCGAGCCAGGAACCCCGACATCTGGCCCGCCCCCACCCCCTCCCACCCGCACGCCACGGCGCGTGCTCCCGCCCGTTCTCAGGGTCCCAGGCGGGCTCCTGTCTCCCCTCCCCTCCATGGGCTCCCGGCACGCCCCGGGAAGGGGGGTTCGAGGCGGTCCCACGCTGGTGGGGCGGAGCCTGCAGTGTCCAGCCTAGACCACGGGACTCGACCAGTCCCAGAGCACAGCTGCGCCGAGCCCACCTGGTGAGAAGCCCCTAGGGTGGAGGGGGGACCCTGCTTAACTCTTCTGTCACTTCTCTGGTCCCAGCCCCTTTCCCACAGCCCCTGGTGGCTGACACCCCAATCATTTCCTTCTCAGATGCAGGTCGCAGGGACCCTTCTATTCCCCAGAGACCTGTCAGGCCTTCTTCCCCTCTCCATCCAGGATCTAGTCTCCTCAGATACTGAATTCGCCCTTAAGCCCCTTCTCCTCCAAGATTCAGGAGTCCAGGCGCCGATCCTCTCTCCCTTCCATAGACCCAAGAGTCCGGATCCCCGTGCCTCCTCCCCAGGTCCCAGGAGCCCCGGGCCCCAGGTCCTGCCTCTCCCAGGATCCAGGAGTTGAGTCCCTCAGCCGGTTCCTTCTCAGACCAGGAGTCCAGTTCCCCCCTGGAATCCAGAAGTTATGGCCCAAGGCCACTCCTATCCCTAACTACTGGCTCTTTCCCTGCTGAGCTCACATGCAGGGGCAGCCTCTTGACCTCCACTCTGACCCTGCCCTCTCTGGGGGGCCCCTGCCCTCTTCCCAGTCCAGGTTCCACCCTAGCCTTGACAATGACCCTGGCGGCTTCCTCCCAGCGCTCCCAAATCATTCGCTCCAAGTTCCGATCTGGTGAGAGGCTTCTCTCCGTGGGTGGGGGTGGGGGGAAGGGCGTCCCATCCCGCTTCCTGAGAACGATCCTGTCTGGGGTGGGGGTGGGAGGGGACCCAGGAGGCACGTGTTTTCTGTGCAAAAGGTCACTTTGCATAAAGGACGCCCCAGGAAAGGGATCAGGTTGTGGAGGATCAATGAGTGTGCAAATGGCTAGTGCAATGCTCAGGGGAGCAACGGGGAGTGGGTGGCTAGGGGTGGGCGTGAAGAGGATCAGGCACTGCAAAGGAACAAGGGCTTAAGCTGAACCGTGTGCAAAGCGGAGGAGCGGGCAGAGTGGGGACTTTGGAGGCCCAGGTGGGAGTGCAGGTGTGAGGACAAAGAGCTATCAAGGCTTGAAAGTGTCAAAAGTCCCGTTTAAGGTCCAAGGGCAAGCGGAAAGTGTGTAAGCGGATAGAGCTGGGGGTGAATCCCTGAGTAGGTAAAAGGTACTTGAGTGCAAATGAGTGTGCTTACGTGGTCGGGTGAGTACAAAGTCACCAGGAACCAAAGAGCAAGGGCTGTGCAAAAAGGTACACATGTGCAGAGAAGTGTGCAACAGGAGATCCTTGCTCCAAACTGGGGGCCGAGTCCCGAGTGTGCAAGTGAAAGTGTTGACATGGCTGGGTGGGTGTGGAGGCAGAATGAGCCAAGCACGGAGAGTGTGTAAAAATGCATGAGTGCACAAAAGTGGCAGGTGTGCAAAACTAGAGCCCAGGGAGATGAGTGCTTAAAGGGTGGGTGTGCAGAAAGGGGCGACTGGGGGAAGACCCAGAGGTAGCACGGGAGCAGGCAAGTGCAAAGCGGGGTGCACAGAGGGAAGGAGTCGAGGTGCAAATGGTGCCAAGCTGCCAACTGTGCCAGAGGTGGGGTGGGCACACGCTCGTGAAGCGGGCAGGTGGAGCCAGGGGCAGGGCTGCCTCCTGCCGGCAAGCTGGCTCCTAGCCCCAGAATGGCTCAGGCCCGCGGCGCTGGCAGGGAGCAGGCAGGAGGCCCAGGAAAGGGAGCAGGCTGCCCGCCCACCCGCCTGCTCCTGCTCGGGGTGTGTAAGGGGGCTGGGCACGAGTGTTCCGCCAACAACTGAGGCTCCAGGCCAGGCTCCTGGACACTCCCTTCCCGCCTTCCTCCTCCCACCCCCCTCCTCTCTCCACAGTCCTCCAGCTTCGGATCCACAGACGCAATCAGGACCCGAGTAAGTGTGGGCCCTGAAAGGGAGGGGATGGTGGCGCCACTCCCCTGGGACACCCTGCAGTACAGCTGCCACATACCCCTCACTGGTTCCTGCATCTCAGCCCCTATGCCCCAGGATAGCCGGAAATCCCATCCTGTCCTTTCCCAGGGTCCCAGGAGTCCAGGTCCCCCACCGTTACCCCCCCAGGAGCCCTGCTTCCTGCTCCTCCAGCTTTCCCACCCCAAGGAGGTGCCTGAATCCAGATCCTGTTTCTTTGGGGAAGAGAGGCGCCCAGACCACTCTTGGCGCAGACAAGAGGCTCAGGATGTGGCTTTCAGTGTTTCCCTCTCCCGAGAACCAGGAGTGCAGGCCCCACCCTGTCCCAGCAAACCCCAGATATCTGTGATCCTCAGCCACCACACCCCCCCTTGGTGACCCTCAACATCATTTCTGCTTTTCTTGAGAATGTAAAAATCTAGGCCCCCAGCGCCTCGGCCCTCAGATCCAGGAGTCCCGGCAACCAGCTCCCACCACTTGGGTTTTGCTCCCTGGGCCCGGCTCCCGCTCGGGGGCCTCCTTTCTGCACAGCCTTGCTCCTCCCTGCCTGGCCTGCTGCCTGCAGGCCTCTCAGGGTCCTTTGCTGCCTCTCCAGTCTCCGATCCAGACCCAGACCCGTGGATCTCAGCCTCAGGCCCGGTTCCTGCCCCAGCCTCGACCTCGGGCCCTGCCCCTTTCCTCTTCAGCCCTGGGGTCCTGCTCCCTGAGCCAGAATATTGTTCTTGGAGGTCTCCAAAGAAGGTGAGTTTCCGCTGGAGTGAGAAGTCCTTCTAAGAGTCTAGCTTTGGTCCTCCTTGCTGCTGCCCCTTTGCTCTTCTCTGGCGATGCCAAGCTGACCCCACACCTTGCCTGTGGCTCTGAGTCACAGCACCTCATACCTGCTTTTTCAGGAGTCTCTCAAGGTCTCCCAGCGTTGGAGGGAGTCCAAGCCCAGGGAGCATTTGAAGAACCACCAGTACATGCCCCCAGAACCCAGACAAGGATCCAGGTTAGACCCCCAAGCCGAAGAGGGGTCAGCCCTGGGCCCTCCCAGGCCACCTCTGTGGGAAGGGACAAACTCGCAGCAGCCACATCCTAGGTATGACTCCTGTTTCTCTCCTCCCAGGACCCAGAAATTCAGGTCCTAGCGTTCTCGTCCCTCAAACCCGGAGTCCGAGACCAGGAGTCTGGCTCGAAATCCTCTGTCCTCCCCAGGACTCAAGGGTCCAGTCTCCCAGGCCCTGTCCCTGCAGACCGAAGAGTCTGAGCCCGCATTTGCTCCCCCGTCGCCCGCGTGCACACAAGTCTAGCCCCATGTGTTTGCTCCTTCGGAGCCCCAGGATTCGGGGCCGTCGCCTTCCTGCGTCTTCTCCAGCCCGTCTTTGAGGACCCCAGTACGGCTTTTCTCCCCCTGCCCCATCTAACCTTTGTCCCCCGTCACCACTATCGCCAGGATGAAGCCCACTCCCCCAACTCCTTCCCCGCCAGGAGCCCCCAGCCCCTCGCCTCCTCCACACAAGTTGGAGCTTCAGACCCTTAAACTGGAGGAGCTGACGGTGAGTTTGGGGCGTGACTTCGCGAGCTCGTGCTTCCTTTCCGTGGGGCCCAGGAGTCCGACCCCGTGGGCGGCCTCTGCTCCACTGCAAATCCAGGAGATCGGATCCCCAGTCCCGTTCTTTTTAGGGTCCCAGGAGTCCGGGCCCCCAATCCCTCCGTTCTCGGTTTCCAATGTCCTGCCCCGGCTCCCGCCTGCTCCCGGGAGCCCGCCAGCACCGCCTCTCCCTACCCCCTCCCCAGGTCTCCGAGCTCCGGCAGCAGCTGCGCTTGCGGGGCCTCCCTGTGTCCGGGACCAAGGCTATGCTCCTGGAGCGCATGCGCGGCGGCGCCCCGCCCCGCGAGCGGGTGAAACCGCGGCGCGAGGACAGTCCCGCGCGTGCTCCCTGGCCGCGCCTCAGGCCTAAAACTCTGGGAGCGGCCCGGCGGCAGGGCTCGGTGAGGGCGGGGCTGTGTGCTTGTGGACCAATGGGGAGAAGGCAAAGTGGGACAGGGCGGGGAGTCGGAAAAGAGTAGCCAATGAAGTGTGGGGGCGTGGCCCCGCGGAAACAGGCGCTGAAGGCGAGGGGGCGTGACTCAGAGGAACGGAGGGGCGGATCTTTAGGGAGAAGAAGCCAACGACAGAACAGGGGGCGAGGCCAAAAGAGGGCTCCTCAAGCAAAGGGCTGGGACAGGACCAAGGGGTGGAGCCAAAGATTGCTGGTAGGTGGGGTTGCGCCCGGTGGGCGTGGCTTATAGGTACTGTCCCTGGCGGTTCTAGGTCAAGCCAAATCCAGCCTCTCTCAGGCCACCTCTTCCAAGTGCTGGGGACACCCTTGTGAGCGCTCCAGCTCCGGCTCCAACTCCGGCTCCGGCTCCAGCTGCAGCTCCAGCCCTGACATCTTCCTCAGCACCGACCGCAGCGGCCCTGACTCTGGAGGAGGAGCTGCAGGAGGCGATCCGAAGGGCGCAGGTGAGGGGGTGCGGGTGGAAGCCGGGCTAGGGGTGTCTGGTCAGGTTCCAGGCCGGAGTCCCGGGTTCATGCCCAGTCTGCCCATCCGCAGTTGCTTCCGAACCGGGGCATCGATGACATCCTGGAGGATCAGGTGGAGCCTGATGGTAAGGACCCAACTCTTAGATCTGGGGGAGGAGGAGGCTAAGGTTTTGGGCTCCTGCTTCCGAGGGAGGAGTGGGCTGGGCAACTGGACTTCTGGAAATGAGGAATAGAAGGCTGGCGCTGGATCCCTAACTTCCTACGCTCACATCCCATTCCTTTCCCTGCAGACAAGCTGCCCCCCATGCCCCTGGACTTCCCCTGCTCCTTCAACGTGCTGTCCCCGTCCCCGGACTCTGAAGGCCTCTCATCTGTCTTCTCCTCTTTGCTCCCGTCCCCTTCGAATTCCTCATCCCCCTCTCCCAGAGGCCCCACGGACTCCTTGGACTGGCTGGAGGCCCTGAGTGGGGGTCCTCCACTGGGCTCTGGCCCCCCAGCCCCCAGCATCTTCTCTGCTGACTTATCTGACTCCAGTAGCACCCGGCTGTGGGACCTGCTGGAGGATCCGTGGTGATGGATTCTAGGGCTTCAAGAGACTAAGAACTGGTGGGGGTAGACAGGCCACAAAGAGAGACTCCCCGAGGGTGGGGATGGATCATCCAACAGAGCTCCTCCTACAGACAGAGGATCAGAGAAAAGCCCCATCCTCACCTGGCCCCTGGACTGCCTGAACTTTGCCTGCCTGACCATATGATCCCTGTTTATGGTTGTATGGCCAGGGCAAACAAGCTGCTTGCTGCTTTCTTCAGAGACTTCATGGATGTTTTTATCCCCACCTCCCAGCCCTGCCACCCAGTAGATAGCTGCCTCTTGTCTGGGGAGCCTGGAAGGTGGTGATGCTTTTTAGATGCAGAAGAGGAGCAGGGAAGGCTGGGGAGGGAGGATACGGGAGCTAGACCCTTGGGTTCTAGTTGGAGATGAGAAATCAGAAGCCTTGTGTCAGAAGTTAGCTTCTTTTGGAAGCAGAACCTGAGACAAGATTCATGTGCTAGTGATTTATAAAGAAGTGCTCCTAGGAGAAACCATTAAGGGAGTTGGGGAAATGGGACAGCAAAGGGGAAGAAGAAGAGCAAGAAGCAACTGCAGGTGAAGTCCCAAACTCAGCCTGATCATGTGAGGAGCTCTGGAGCATAAATTAAGTTACACAGTCTTTCCCACCCCGAGGCACATAGAACTGGGCCTTTGTGTCTCCCCATTTGGGCTTATGATTGCTGAACAACAAACCATGCCAAAACTTAGAGTCATAAAACAATAACTATCTATGATCACTCAAAATTGCATGGGTTGGTTGACTGGGCTCAGCAGGGCAGTTCTTCAGCTCCACATGATGTTGGCTAGGGCTGCAGTCAACTCAGGGCCCAACTGGGCAGGGACATCCAAGATGGTGCATTCAGATATGTCAGACAACTTGGTGGGGATAGCTAGAAGGATGGACGCAGCTGGGTTGCAGAGACATCTGGACCTGTCTTATTCTCCAGGCAGCATCAGCGCTGTCCCTCTCTGTGTGGTGTCTCCAACAGGAGACTTCTTACGTGGTAGCTCAGGCCTCCCAAGAGCAAGCATTCCTTGCTAGCATTCCAGACTAGGCTTGGAACTGGCACAATGTCACTTCCACCAACTATGTCCTATTGGTTAAGGCAAGTCAAGCCAGCGCAGGCTGAATGTGGGAGGGTTGTGTGAATATCAAGGGTTTGGTCACTGGGGGACATATTTGGAGACTTCTCACTACCCCACCTCTAGTCAGTCGTGGGCCATCGTACCTCCAGCCCCAGGGCAGTTCTGGGAAGGTGACAGGGTAAGCCATTAGCAGCAAAGTGTTCTAAAATGTGGGTTTTATTATTATTTAGGTAAGGCAAGGCCATCCGATCAGAAGATGGTCTCCATTGAAAAGAGAGTTTGTTAAACTCACAGATCCCAAAGGTAGGGGACACCTATGCCATCAAGGGCCACATGGGAAGTACCGGTTGGTCAGGAGACAGGGAAAGGAAGGGACCATGGGTGAGAGACTTTGTTGTAGTTTCTGGGGGAAGGAAAAGATGAGGCAAGGTAAGCAGGTTTAGGATAGGCCAGTTTCAATAATTTCAGCATGCCCTGGGCATAGAGGCTGTCCTGAGTACTCTGGTGTCTCGTCCTGGGGTAATTAGCACAGGTGGGTAGTGGCTCAGAATGTAAGAACTAATAAAGGAGGTGGTTGGGGTTGTAAACTAAACATAAAATCCTAAGCCCCCCAACCGTAAAATGGACCCCACTCTTGGCCAAAGAGGACCTCAGAGAAACCTGATAAACTGAGTTCCCAGCCATGACAGGACAGGAGGTCAGGCATTCCTCATTACACCCCCTCCTTTTTGGAGTTTAGACCCAACAATTGAACAGCAGTAATGTTAAAACAGAGATCATAAGACTAGCAGAATGGACTATGCAATAAGATACCAACCAAAAGAAGACCTAAGGCCATGCCAGGCAAGGGGTAAGTCATGCACCCCCTACACTTCAAAAATAAACTATGTTCTAACTGCTACAAGGTTTTTCTTTTTCTCTAACAGCTAAACAAACACTGGCCTCAAAATGAGCAATATTGAATAATTTAAAGCTCACTGCCAGACACTGACCCCCACCCCCTCTTCCACAACCCATAACCACAGCTTTAATTAGACGAGAGATTGATTTTTCAGGCTGTAACCCTTTATAAAAAATAAAACTCTCCTCTCCAACTTTATAGATCTTATGATTTTTAAGTTAGCAGGGTGTGGGCTCTGGTTGGTTTGGCTCTGATTGGTTGGTTTGCACAAAACAGGCGTGCTCACAGTGAGTTCTCTTGCAGTTGGCTGGCCTTGGGAGGGGCAGTCCCCACAGTGTGAGGAAGGCCCAGAGACGTCAAAGCAGCAGAAATTCAGAAAATAAAAAGGCATGATTAATACACCAAGCACACAGAAAAAATTGGGGGCTTGGTGCACAGAATTGATAAGAGGAATCTGAGGGGACCTGGGAGGGCCACCAACATTGTGACAGTGTCCACTGTAGGTGCAAAAGAACAGCAGATCACGTATGTGGGATACGACCTAGAGCCAGTGACTTCTTGTCCTCAGTTTCCTCATCTATACCTCAGCCCAGTGTGGGTGAGAGTGCTCACTGAGACTGTCTACGAACTGGCCCCAGCACATGGGATGTGCAGGTAAATGTCAGTCACCATTTATTAGCTGCTGATGGACAATTCTAGCACCTCCATGTGTGTGAACTCTAGTGGACCTCAGAGATCTACAACCCAAAAGGGAAGGGAATGAATGTTATTATCAGGAGGCAAAAGCAATCTTTCGTGTCTTCCAAACCAATCAGGTAGGATTTGTCACCTTCACTTTCCAGATGAGATGACTGCAGATTAGAGAAAGGGAGTGATATATATGCCCAGTGTCACACATTTGGGGATTGTCGTAAGTGGGGATTTAAATGAGGTTTAGTAGAGTCCCCGGCCAGCGCCCTCAGAGAAGAGAAAACCAAAAGTCTCACTCTCTGCTCTGCCGAAGCCCAGAGATTTGCAAAGAGAGAGAGAGTCACAGTGCAGTGTCATAAGTATATTAGTGGCAGTGGCACAAAGGACTGTGGGTCCTCCACTCCCAGAAGAGGGCAGGAATGGGGAAAAGTGGTCAGAGAAAGCATCTTTGCTGACACTTAAAGGAGGAGGAGGAGGAGGTGGTTGCAGGGACCTCCTGGAAGACAGCCTTCTTACAGAGGGAAGAGAACCTGCAAAGATCTGAAGTTGGGAAGGTCGCCGGCGACTGGGAGCCTTGTGGAGTCTGGCTGGTGGGAGGTGGGGGCTGCTGCGGGGATGGGCAGCAAACTGGCAGGGAGGGGACAGCCAGCCCTGGAAGGATCAGGAAGGGTGTGGCGGGGTTGTCCCCATCTCTGCCTGACTCAGGCCACTCCCTGTCCCCATTTCCGCCTGAGTCTGCCTCCATTTATTCTGTCTGTGTCTCTTCCTCGTCTCTTTCCGACTTGCCCCTGGCTGGTCTCTTCCCGCTGGCTGCGTCCCCACGCCTTCGGGCCCCTGCAGTCTGAGCCCGCCCCTCCCCGTGTCTCCGCGCCAGGTCCCCGTCCCGCCGCCAGCGCGCCGCCCTCATCTCCCGCGCCCAGCAGAGGGCGGCCTTGAGCCGAGGGCGCGCCGGGGCCCTCGGGAGAGCCCGGCGGGTGTCACTGCGGCAGGCGCCCGCACTGCCCTCTGTCGCCCTCTCCTTCTCCAAAGATTTCGTCCCTCCTTCCTGCCCTCCGGAAAACCGGGGCGGGACCACCAGGAGGTCAGACCCGATCGCTCTGACTTGGACTACTTTGCCAAACGGCTGTGGCCACCCATGTGCCCTGCATCAGCACACCAGGGTCGCATCGCGCGCGGGGCTGTGCAGCTTTCCTCTTCTCGGTCTGTTGGGCTGTCACCTATGCTGTTCCCCAAATCTCATTTGTCCCTCCTGGTGGATAGCGGGGACTCCGAGACACCGGGCAGGCTGGCCATGATGACCTGAGAGCCAGGGCAGGTGGCTGAACTCCTGGGAGGACAAGAGGGGGAATGGGAACCTTGAACCTTCATGCTCTACATGGCAAGCCTGTCTCCTCTTGGGCCAGAAAACCATCTTCCATGGCAGACTTGCATTCAGACCTGCAGCCCTTCCTCACTGGGGACTCCCGACTAATCACTTCTCCTCTCGGATATCATAGCAGACCTTACTCCTAGGTATTATTCCCACAGAAATGAAAACATATGTCACTCTGGGAGGCCGAGGCGGGCGGATTGCTCAAGGTGAAGAGTTCAAAACCAGCCTGAGAAAGAGCGAGACCCGTCTCTACTAAAAATAGAAAGAAATTAATTGGCCAATCAAAAATATATAGAAAAATTAGCCGGGCATGGTGGCACATGCCTGTAGTCCCAGCTACTCATCAGGCTGAGGCAGGAGGATCGCTTAAGCCCAGGAGTTTGAGGTTGCTGTGAGCTAGGCTGATGCCGAGGCATTCTAGCTCAGGTAACAGAGTGAGACTCTGTCTCAAAAAGAAAAAAGAAAAGAAAAGAAAACATATGTCTAGGGCGAAGTGGTCACACCTGTAATCCTAGCACTCTGGGAGGAGGAGGGGGAGAATCGCTCAAGGTCAGGAGTTTGAGACCAGCCTGAGCAAGATTGAGACCCCATCTTTACTAAAAATAGAAAGAAATTAGCCAGACAACTAAAAATCTACATATAGAAAAAATTAACAGGGCATGGTGGCATATGCCTGTAGTCCCAGCTACTTGGGAGGCTGAGGCAGAAGGATCCCTTGATCCCAGGAGTTTTGTTTTTTTTTTTTTTTTTTGAGACAGAGTCTTACTTTGTTGCCCAGGCTAGAGTGAGTGCCATGGCGTCAGCCTAGCTCACAGCAACCTCAATCTCCTGGGCTCAAGCGATCCTACTGCCTCAGCCTCCTGAGTAGCTGGGACTACAGACATGCCCCACTATGCCCGGCTAATTTTTTGTATATATATTTTTAGTTGGTAAATTAATTTCTTTCTATTTTTAGTAGAGATGGGGGTCTCGATCTTGCTCAGGCTGGTTTCGAACACCTGACCTTGAGCCATCCTCCTGCCTCAGCCTCCCAGACTGCTAGGATTACAGGCGTGAGCCAACACGCCTGGCCAGAGCCCATGAGTTTGAGGTTGCTGTGAGCTAGGCTGAACACCATGGCACTCACTCTATCCTGGGCAACTGACTGAGACTCTGTCTCAAAAAAAAAAAAAAAAATATATATATATATATATATGTCTACACGAAGACTTTCATGCAAGTGTTACTAATAGCGTCATTCATTATAGCCCCAAACTGGAGACATCACAAATGTTCGTCAAATGGCAAATGGATTAAACATGGAGTGGTGCATCCACATCGTGGAATACTGCACAGCAATGGAAAGAGAGTGAATGATACATCCACGAGCATGGGTGAATCTCAGACTCATGACACTAGCGCTTTCTTTCTTTCTTTTGTTTCTTTTTTTGAGACAAGTTCTCACTCTGTCACCCAGGCTGGACTGCAGTGGTGTGATCACAGCTCACTTGCTGCAGCCCTGAACTCCTGGGCTCAAGCGATCCTCCTGCCTCAGCCTCCTGAGTAGCTGGGACTATAGGCATGCGCCACCATGCCCGGCTCATTTCTGTTTTGAAATTTTTTTGTAGAGACAGGAGTCTGGTTTCAAATTCCAGGGCTCAAGCAATCCTCCCACCACAGCCTCCCAAAATGCTGGGATTACAGGCATGAGCCACTATGCCCAGTACATTTTAAAATGTACATTTAAGACACCGAATGCTAAATTTTAATAATAAATTAATGTCATATTTTTTTAATGGCCAAACATAGTTCATCAACCACTATCAATTCAAGCTGTGTAAAATAAGACTGGTAATTTGTTTTTTTATAAATTTTTCTTTTTTTTTAAAGGAATGAAATAGTGTCTTTTGTAGCATTTTTTTTTTTTTTGTGACAGCGTCTCACTCTATTGCCTGGGCTAGGGTGCCAAGGCGTCAGCCTAGCTCACAGCAACCTCAAACTCTTGGTCTCAAGCAATCCTCCTGTCTCAGCCTCCCGAGTAGCTGGGACTACAGGCATGTGCCACCATGCCCGGCTAATTTTTTCTATATATTTTTAGTTGGCCAATTAATTTCTTTCTATTTTTAGTGGAGACAGGGTCTCGCTCTTGCTCAGGCTGGTTTCGAACTAATGACCTTGAGCATCCTCCTGCCTCGGTCTCCCAGAGTGCTAGGATTACAGGCGTGAGCCACCACTCCCGGCCACAGCTGGAAATTTGAAAGAGGATTCCTTGCACTGGGTCATGTAGGCAGAGACCTGTGAGTCTGGGAAGTACAGTGGCACCATGTTCTGTGGGTACAAAGCCAAAATAATGGGGCCCCAAGAGAACCACCGAGACAGACTGGAGAAACCTGCAAGGAGGTATGAGGTAGTCATTAGAGCTGTGTACAAATATTCTGGGCCATGTGGTGGGTGGGTGTGCTTCTGCTGAACCTATTTGAAGTTGGGTGTGATCACACGACTTCCTTCAGCCACTGAAATGTGAGTGGAAAATTTTATTTTGTATTTATTATTATTATTATTATTATTTAAGACAGAGTCTTACTCTGTTGCCCAGGCTAGAGTGAGTGCCATGGCATCAGCCTCGCTCATAGCAACCTCAAACTCCTGGGCTCAAGCGATCCTCCTGCCTCAGCCTCCCCAGTGGAAATTTTTTTTTCTTATGTACCCATTTTTGGAGAATCTTCCCAATCCTTTAGTCCCATTACCTCCTCTTGGAAGGAACTCCTTCACCCACGTGTGATGCCGTGTCTGCATTTGGTGACTTTCCCCGTGGCCTTAGGGAATTGGCCATTTGGCTTGATTCAAACTGAGATCATCAGAATTTCTCTTTCGGGAATGTGAAGCAGTGGCAGGGAGACACTAAGGACTCTCTGTTGGACCCTTGAAAGGAGATTTCTCTCCACCTGCACTGTGACCGCACTGCCCTCCATCACAGCAGCTTCGCACTGGTTTCTTTGCTTCCGCCCTCGTGCCTACAGCCCTCTCTCCACACGGCAGTCAGATATGTCCACGCAGGGAGTCAGATCATGCCACTTCCCTGCTTAAAACCTTTCAATGGCTTCTCATGGGTCTTAGAACAAAACCTAAATTCCTTGTTATGGGCAGGGGGCGGTGGCTCACGTCTGTAATCCTAGCACTCTGGGAGGCCGAGGGCAGGGGGCGGATCGCTCGAGGTCCGAAGTTCGAGACCAGCCTGAGCAAGAGTGAGACCCTGTCTCTACTATAAATAGAAAAAAAAAATAGCCAGGCAACTAAAAATAGAAACAAAAATTAGCCGGGCATGGTGGCTCACACCTGTAGTCCCAGCTACTTGGGAGGCTGAGGCAGGAGGATTGCTTGAGCCCAGGAGTTTAACTCTGCTATGAGCTAGGCTGACACCACGGCACTCTAGCCTAGGCAACAGAGTGAGACTCTGTCTCAAAAAAAAAAAAAAATGTCCTTGTTATGGGTCCCAAGGACTGTCACAGCCTGATCCTGCTAATTCCTCCACCCATGTCTGGCTCCATGTGCTCCAGCCACACTGGTTCTAGTTCATTCCTTTGTATAACTAGATCCCCACCTGCCACAGAGCCTTTGCATATGAAGGGATCTTAAGTTGGGTAGGAAAGTCCTACTGCCCTTGTCCATGCCAAACTCACAGAAGCATCTGCAGCTACAGAAGAATACCTTATTTAGTTTGTTCCAATTATCTGTGGCTGCATAACAGACTACCCCAAAACTTAGTGGCATAAAACAACCATGTTATTCTGCTCACATAATCTGCGAGTTATGAATTCAGATGTGGCTTATCTTCATGTTGTCAGAGCCCTAGCTGGATGACTGTAAAGGTTAGAGTGACCTGAACAAAAGTGGAATGTAGGGGACTGACATATATTTTCCTGGTTTAAGAATTAAATTTAGTGAGTAATGTACGTGTTCTCCCCAGAGCCTTTAAAAGCAATGTGCTCCGGACAAGGTCACTGTGATAAACAAGGCCGTTGCCTAGAGGCATAACAAAGGACCTGAGCTGTAAGTAAGCAAGAGCTGCCCAGCCCCATGGCAATGGGGGTCTGGAGGCCACAGGATAAACACATTGCTCCTGTGGCTGCTGCTTGAGCCCCATAAGATGGCTGGTTAGTGAATGATGGGTAAGACCCCCTCAAGGGAGGGGCGACCTAAGCCAGGCTAAGCCGCCAGGGATCAGCCCAAGATCTTAGGGGGTCACCCTAAGAGAAACTGGGGATGAGAAATGCCCCCTGTGGCTGCCTTATCCATCCTTGCTAATCTCCGTCCATAATCTATACCTGGTGCCTAGAGCAACCGCCTGGAAATTCTGAGCCAGGGGATATCTGCTTCCCTAAGGCTACGTATTCCGGAATTTATGGCCATTGTTGAAACGCCTGAGTGGTTATGTACAAGGAACTAACTTTAATTTTTTAGAGTATAAAAATAAAACTGACCTGGTGTATTATTACTCGAGTCAACCGTCTGTATGTGTGTCCACGTTTTTCTTTGTGTTCTGCGTTTTTGTTCTGTGTTCATCCTCCATCCTGTAAACGGGCCACAACAGTCGAATCATCTGGAGGCTTCTGATTCCTGGCCTGGAATGACTTGAAGTGGCCTCAGCGAAGCCACGAGCATCTTCATGGGGCCTCTCAGTGGAGCTTGTGCTTCCTCACAACATGGCTGCTTCCAGGAGTTGGACACATTACATGGTAACTAAAGATTCCAAGAGTGAATGTTTCAGCAAACATTCAAAACTTTTGACTTGCCAAAAACATGTCAGCTTTTCAAAAAGTTGAAAGCAATGCCATGAGGAAGTCCAGGTTATCCTGCCAGACAGGCAACACAAAGGAGATCCTTGATACCCCAAGTGAATTCCACATAAATGCAGCTACATGACAGGCCTCAGCCAACACCCTATGAGCAAAACACCACCCAGCTGACCCACAGAATTGCTGGAAGGAATAAATTGCTGGAGTTTTAAGTCATTATTTTTTAAAGAGGGATCACACATTTTTTATTTATTTTTTTTTTTTTGAGACAGGTTCTTGCTCTGTTGCCCAAGCTGAAGCGAAGTGGCACAATCATAGCTCACTGCAGCCTCGAACTCCGAGGCTCAAGTGGTTGCAAGTCACCTTGGCCTCCCTAGTAGCTGAGACTATAGGAATGTGCCACTATGCCTGGCTAATTTTTCTTATTTTTTGTAGAGGTCTTACCATGTTGCCCAGGCTGGTCTCAAACTCTCGGCCTCAAGCAATCCTCCTACCTTGGCCTCCCAAATTGCTGGGATTACAAGCATGATCCACCACACTAGGCCTTAAGTTTTTATTTTTAAAATTTTTTTAGAGACAGGGTCTCGCTGTGTTGCCCAGGCTGGAGTACAGTGGCTGTTCCCAGGCTCCATCATCGCGCACTACAGTCCCAGGCTGCTGGGTTCAAGTGATCCTCCCACCTCAGCCTCAAAAACCTTGGGACCATCTGGCTGTATGACTGTTGTCATAATGGTGGTTAGATAAATATCATGTCTTTGATGTCTGGGTAATGGTTACAAATGTATCGTCTACCAGGGAAGGATGTGGTGGCACGTATTCACTGCCTGACATGGAACAGATGTGCCACAACATTTACTGAAAGAATGAATGGAATGCCCTCAAGTTCACTGAGCCACACTGGTCCCTGTGTTCTCACGGATGGTCACCCCAGGCCCAAGGAAACCACGGTTGCAGAGGTGGAGCATATGGTCTCGGTGCACACCAGGTACTAGCCAATATGGCGCTTTTGTGCAAACTGGAACAAGGCTCCCCTTCTGGATGGACAAATTAGAAAAAATTGAGCTTCTGGGTGGATACAGATCCGAGGACATCTGGCTTGGTGAGTAGATTCTGGGTCTGTTTAAGCCCACTTGCCTTCCTGACCAGGTGCCTTTGTGGAGTGAACACCTACACAACCATTTGGGGTAACCCTACTATCTACCCTAAAGCTATTCCTCCTTCTTCCTTGGTAAAAGCCCAGTTTTCTGCAAGTTGCCATGTCCTTTATTTATTTATTTTTATTTATTTATTTATTTATTTTGAGACAGAGTCTCACTTTGTTGCTCAGGCTAGAGTGAGTGCCATGGCGTCAGCCTAGCTCACAGCAACCTCAAACTCCTGGGCTCAAGCAATCCTCCTGCCTCAGCCTCCCGAGAAGCTGGGACTACAGGCATGTGCCACCATGCCTGGCTAATTTTTTCTATATATATTAGTTGGCCAATTAATTTCTTCCTTATTTTTTTTTTTTAGAGTAGAAACGGGGTCTCACTCAGGCTGGTTTTGAACTCCTGACCTTGAGCAATCCGCCTACCTCGGCCTCCCAGAGTGCTAGGATTACAGGCGTGAGCCACCGAGCCCGGCCGCCATGTCCTTTAGAAGTGGCTGGTCAACTCCCCTGAAAGACCTGAGGCTAAGCCAGTCCCAGTGGTCTCATTCGCCTTGCCTCCTAATGGGCCACATGGGCACATGACAATTCCTGCCAATGAGCTATGGGGGGAAGTTGGTGAAGGGCTTAGGAAGGTTTCCCTCGTTCTTCAAAATGTACCTAAGATAAGAATGAGCCTCTTTTTGCTGCCTCTGCAAGGGGTTATCTGGATGTGATAGCTGGATGTATAGCAGCCCTTGGAGGACCATGAGGCAACTGGGCTAAGAGGAGATGAAGGCACAGCATGAAGATGGATGGAGCTAGTGTCCCTCATGACTTTGTTGATCTGCTGAATTAACCCTGGAGCTGGGCCATCTCTGGTCTCGTGTGAGACACACGAATGTGGTTCTCAAATCAGTCAGCTGGGACGTGTGTTACTTGCAGCCAAAGCATCTTCATGCAGGAGTTTATACATTCTGTACATGTAACAAAGTCCTTCTCATGCCTTGGAACTGATCTTGGGAGAGTCGGAAAAGGAGAAGGGGTTGCCAAAGCCAGGCTAGCACTAGTGCTTGAGTAGCGGGGAGAGGTCTGCGGGGATCCCCACCCACTCGGGGAGGAAGGCCGCCTCTGGCTTAAAGACTTTGAGGAAGGGAGAGTCTGGGAGAGTGTAATTGGCCAGGTAGATGGCGTCTCCTCCAGCGAGATAGGCGGCCCAGATCCCAAACGTGCCGATGGTCATGATGGTGTGGTTACACTGCGTCAGCAGCGCGAAGTCCTTGGCAGGCGAGCGCTCGATGCCGTCGCCAGCGAACACCACGTCGCCGCGGGAGGCGTCGATGTTCTCCCGGCACCAGTCCATGCCGTTGCTGGTGACCACGAAGACTGGGGAGCTGTAGCGCGCCCGGAACCAGTCCATGGCCTGCTCTAGGTAGCGCCGGTCGGCTACCACACCCTTCCACATCTTCGGCATGACGCGGACATAGTCCCCCCGGCGCACGTGCACCCCCACGAAGGTGCCCGGCCAGCTCGCGTTGACCCGCAGGCCCTGCAGGAACGCCTGGGCCTCCTCGCGCACGTGGTCGCGCAGCGTGAACTCCTGGAGGATCTCGGGCCGCAGGTGGTGGTAGAAGGTCCAGGAGCAGGGGTAGCCCGTGAAGCGCACGTACTTGCCCGGGATGTGGCGGTACTCCTCCTCCATCCAGTCGTTCAGGTGGTAGTTCTGCCAGAAGACCTGGCTGTCCGTGGAGCTGCGCAGCACCGGGAGGCTGATTCTGAAGATGGGGGCCAGGAAGTTGTGCATCTGGCGGGAGATGAAGGCCGGCCGCCCGTTCACCTTGGCCAGGGCATACAGCGTGGCGTACTGGCCCATCTGGTTCCCCAGGCGGCCCACGGCGTTGATCGTCCAGATGCCGTCCCGCGCCCGCGTGCGCGCTGGCCTCGGCCCCGGCGCCTGTGACTCCCACGCCGGAGGCTGCATCTTCGCCAGCCGCTGCTGAAGGTGAAATACGGTGGAAGCCGTGAAGACAAAGAGGACGACATGGGCCATGGGAAAGAAGAAAGGTCCCTGAGTGCTGATCATGGCTGTTGAGGGAAAGCAGGGCGCGTTAGCTGGGAGACCGAGGGCGGGGCGCTGTGGCCGTCCTATGTGTGCGCAGGCGTTGTGCGGGCGTAGGTGGCGCGGGTTCACTGCGTGTGTGTAAATACTTGGTACACACTTGCATATCTGTGTGCAAGTCTGTCTCGTGTGTGTGTTTACCCAGGTGTGAACATGCTGTGTTCATACGTGGGTGTGTCTACACAGGTGGCTGTGTATACACTGTGTACATGTATGTGTATGTATCTATACATTTTGTGTATATACGGCTATGTGCAAAATTGTGTGCATACAGTGGACAAGTGTGCATTGTAGGGTCTGGGTGTGCAAATATTGTGGACATAAAAGGGTGTGTATATAGATGGCATAAGTGGTTGTGCACATGGCATGTGTGTGTATATGTGTGTATATATAGGAGTGTGTATATACTTGGTCTGTTTAAATGTGGGTGTTTATAGACTTGAGTGTACATACGTGATGGTGAGTACAAGTATATGTACTCAGTATTCCCTGGGAATCCAGTTCCTAGAGCTGTTCATCTTCTGCATGCCCTGCCTATCTCCCCTTTGGAGGGAAATTGCTCTGGGCAGCAAGGACTCAATCACTTGACCTGTCTACCCTCTTGGCTATAGGTGACTGAACTTGAGATAGACACTCAGTTCCATAGTAGCTTATCCATTCATTGGCCAGGACCTTTGATAAGGGTAGGCTGGCTTTAAGAGATGAGTTGGGCCAATCAAGTTATCTCGGCCAATCAAGTTGTACTGATCAAGTCCATTCAACCTTTACTATAAGACCCTGAAGGCAGATGGCAGGTGATGTTGAAAAAGAGAATACAGGGCCGGGCGTGGTGGCTCACGCTTGTAATCCTAGCACTGTGGGAGGCCAATGCAGGCAGATCACTCAAGGTCAGGAGTTTGAAACCAGCCTGAGCAAGAGCAAGACCCTGTCTCTACTAAAATAGAAAGAAATTAATTGGCCTACTAAAATATATATACAAAAAATTAGCCAGGCATGGTGGCACATGCCTGTAGTCCCAGCTACTTGGGAGGCTGAGGCAGAAGGAATGCTTGAGCCCAGGAGTTTGAGGTTGCTGTGAGCTAGGATGACACCACGGCACTCACTCTAGCCTGGGCAACAAAGTGAGGGTCTGTCTCAAAAAGATAAAAAAAAAAAGAGAGAATACAGGTCAGGCGCAGTGGCTCACACCTGTAATCCTAGCACTTTGGGAGACCAAGGAGGGAGGATCACTTGAGGCCAGGAGTTCAAGAGCACCCTGAGGACGATCAAGACCCCGTCTCTACAAAAAAGAAAAAAGAAAAATTAGCCAGATGGGTTGGTTGTGCACCTGTAGTCCCAGTTGCTTGGGAGGCTGAGGAAGGAGGATCGTTTGAGCCCAGGAGTTTGAGGTTGCTGTGAGCTATGATGGTGCCCCTGCAGTGTAGCCCAGGTGACAGCAAGACTCTGTTTCAAAAAACAAAAACAAAAGAAACAAGGAAAGGAAGGAAGGAAGGGAGGAAGGAAGGAAGGAAGGAAGGAAGGAAGGAAGGAAGGAAGGAAGGAAGGAAGGAAGGAAGGAAGGAAGGAAAGATGGATGGATAGGGGTTAGAGCAGCTGCGATGGGTAAGATGCAGGCTGAAGCTGAGAACCAGTAACCCCTGGCAACCAGAAGATACCTGAACAGATGTGCAAATAGACACAAGAAAACTTCAGTCCTGGCCAAGAAATCCCAGAAATCACCCTATATTTGAGCACAAATACAACCTATTGTTTTCAACTCTAGTTACAACAGAAATTAGTTCCAGGAGTGGGGTGGTCACATAGAACAGACCTTCAGAGAAATGTGTGGAATTCACTGTGGTACCACCGGAAGTGGAGGGCAGTGAGCATTCCCCATCCAGGACAAAAAACTTGAGCCAGTGGTTTGTAGAGTGAAGCAGTTAATGAAGCTGTTGCCTGGGATGGCTTGGGACAAATCACAGGTCCCCTAAAGGATGGGACTTTGACGATGTGATTGCTGAGCAGAAGGAGAGCAAGTATAGGTCATGCTACTCAGGAAATAAATCAGTTCTGACTTCACAGTATGTGGTTAGAAGCCAGTAAGCAAAAGCAGAACAGTTATCACTTAGTGTTGTCACAGTTCACACTTTATTATAGCTGAAGTTTATCTTATGTCTAAAAGTGACTATGGGCCTTGTCATCCTGCAGGCCGGGCTGGGCCAACACCTGTGGCATGTGGCCACTGATCAACCAAGATCAGACTCTGAGTGACAGGGGACGGGGATATCTGGGAGGAGTTAAAGGGATCAGGGGTCCTGCCTCTGAGATCTTCCAAAGGACTTGCTGCCTCCTCCCCAGTAACTGTGAGGTTCTTTTTAAAACTCTTCTTCAGGGCCAGCGCAGTGGCTCACGCCTGTAATCCTAGCACTCTGGGAGGCCAAGGCTGGCGGATCACTCAAGGTCAGGAGTTTGAAACCAGCCTGAGCAAGAGCGAGACCCTGTCTCTACTATAAATAGAAAGAAATTAATTGTCCAACTAAAAATATACATAAAAAAAAAATAGCCAGGCATGGTGGTGCATGCCTGTAGTCCCAGCTACTCGGGAGGCTGAGGGAGGAGGATTGTTCGAGCCCAGGAATTTGAGGTTGCTGTGAGCTAGGCTGATGCCACGGCACTCTAGTCTGGGCGACAGAGTGAGACTCTGTCTCAAAAAAAAACCCTCCCCCAAAACCACCAACTCTTCCTCAGGAGCAGGCTTTAATAGCAGCATATCCTGGAGCAGGCGTCCTCAAACTACGGCCCTCCGGCCACATGCAGCCAGCCAAGGACATTTATCCAGCCCGCCCGGTGTTTTTGCTGCCTGTCCTGCTTAGCAGCCAACTCTTCCTGGGCCCATAGTGCGCATGCGTGGAATGTGTGTCGCACTCTACAACGGCCCTCCAATGGTCTGAGGGACAGTGAACTGGCCCCTTGTTTAAAAAGTGTGAGGACCCCTGTCCTGGAGGCTCTGCACAAAGGTAGGTTAGAGACAGAAGGCTTCCAGTTGGCACAGTCCAAGGCCTGTACTCGTGGTCAGAGCATTGGCTGAAGTTCCCAGGAAGAGAACACTGGGGCTCAGTCGAGCTGGGTGTGACCTGGTTGAACTTGGGAAGCTGCCAGAGGTATGCAGGTGTGGTCCTCGGAGCTAATTGTGGCAGGTAAAAATTGGCATAGGCCCCAACATTGCAATGTCCCTGCTTTTGATTTATAAGTTGCTGCTCTGTCTCTCTCGTGTTTTCTTCCCACTTCTTCTGGGTGTTTCTCTCTTCCTTTCTCCAGCTAGATTTTGAGCACTTCAAGGGCAAGGAGGGAACGTGGCTCTTCTGCCTGGCTCCGAATTTGCCAGGCATAGGACCAATGCTTGTGGGAAGGTGGAGGGATGGAGGGAAGGGAGGGAGGGAGAAAGGAAGCAATGAGGTTCACGATATGCTGCTCCAAAATATGTCACCGTGGCATCTGAGAAAACAGCGGAAGCAGGAAGGTCTCCCTGACTTTCTCCACGGAAGCGGGTCATAGGATCATCAACCCAGAGGTGCCCTTCCTATCTGCGGAGGAAAGGATTATCTTTAGCTTTGAAGACACAGGGACACAGAGAGGCGTATGGACAAACAGGTCTTGCCCATGTCCCCCCAGTTTATTACCCTTAGATCATACTCCCTTTGTCCAAGCGTCCTTCTGCATGCTATTCATGCCCCATTGAACCTAGCCATAAAAATACACGGGTTTCCCTGTTTTTCTGTGTCTTCATTTCTTTCTTTTGTTTTTCGAGACAGGGTCTCACTCTGTCACCCAGGCTGGAGTACAGGGGAATCCTTGAACAATCCTCCCACCTCAGCCACCCGAGTAGCTGAGACTCCAGGCACCTGCCACCACGTCCAGCTAATTTTTTTTTAAATTTTTAAATTTTTTCTTCTATTCTTTTTTTTTTTTTAATCTTTTTCTGACTAAGAACAAACCTGGAAGCAGCTAATTTTTTTAAAAAAATTTTTTGTAGATATGGGGTCTCACTATGTTGCCCAGCCTGGTCTCAAACTCCTGTCTTTAAGCGACCCACCTGCCTCGGCCTCCTGAAGTGTTGAGATTATAGGAGTGAGCCACCGCACCTGGCTGCGGTCCTCATTTCTAAAGGCTCCCATGTCAGGTAATAATTTTATTAGATAAATTTGTTATGCTTTTATCTTGTTAATCTGTCTTTCATTATAGGTGCCTCAAGAAAAGGAAAAGATACTATTTTTTCTCCTTTAGAGAAGAAAAGGGGACAGAGATGAGAAAAGAGGGAAAGAGAGGAAATGGAGAAAAAGACAAGGACAGAGAGAAAGAAACAGAGACAGGAAGAGAAAGACAAGAGGAGGGACAGAGAAAGTGAGGAGTGGGGGAGAGACGCAGGAGGCAGGTGGACGTGTCTGCACTGGGTCCTGTCCCTGCCCCTGCTCTGTCCCCACCCCTTCCTGCTTCTGGGTCTCTCTCCAGGCCGGTCTCTTCATTACACGCCCTTCTGTGAAGGGAGGGCCAGTGTTCCTCTCATTCCTGTGCATCAGCCACCGCCGCCGCAAAACACCAGAAGCTGGGCTGGGCATGGCGGGCGCGCAGGGGACGCCGCAGAAGGCAGGCAGGTCACCCCTGTGCCCAGCGCCCTGTCTGGCTCCCACTCTGCGTATGTCCTTGCCAACATCCCCCGGTCTCCTGTTTCTCCTTCCCCACGTCCCCTGTCTTACTTTACTGGTCTCCGCTTCTGGGCACCGAGTAGATGGAAAAGAAAAGACATAGTGAAAGAACAGACGTTCTCGATCAAACCTTCTGATCCCTGGGCCCCTGCACTGAGAACATCACATCCCCTCTGAATGTGTTTACGACAAAGGGAAAGACTGAAAACCTAGCTTGGTTTGGGTAAGAAGTGAAAGGGGCAGCCTTGCAAAAGTAACAGGGGAATCCCTAATCCCACAATTTCCCCAGTCACAGTTAAAGACCCATCCTATGAGTTCTCTCCCCCATAGGCGCCCCGCAAGAGCTCTGCTTTGCACAGCTTCTGAAAAAGCTGAATGGACGGAAAGAAGATGTCAATCTCTCTCTTTCAAAAACATTTTTTTTCTTGAGAATCTGCTTTTACAGAGTTCCTGAGTAAACAGAACAAGCTACAGCCTCAACCATATCTCCAGGACAAAGTCACATCTCCTAGGGTAATCCCTTCTACAAGGAAGACAGGAAACCAGCTTTTGGAATTTGACACCCTTGCAGGTTTTGTTATCTACCTGCTGCCGCTTTTGTTAGCAAGTGACATGTCACTGTTTTTTTTCCTCTTCCTTCCGTTGAAATCAGGGAGCCACCTGGCCACCTCCTTGCTCTCTTTCCACCTCCTCTTTCCCTTCCCTCTTTCTCTTTTTTCCTCTCTCTCTCTCCTCTAAGAAGATAAAATAAACGTTGAACTTTTATATCTTAATTTCTGCGTGAGAAATCTTTCTCCGCGAGAGCAGTGAGCACCAGCTAGCCTTTCCACCCTAACAAAAAGAAAGGCAGAATGTCTAGAACAATGTCTCTGCCTCCTTGGTTGTTCCCTCCCTCCTCACCCAGGAAGGCAGATGGGCTGACCTTGACCAAGCTTGCAAGGGGAGCAGGAAGGGTGGGAACCTCGCAGAGCGAGTCTCAGAGTGGGAGCTGCGCTGAGAGTGGAAGTCACTTAGGTTTGGAGAGAAACCCTGGGGGAGGGGGGTAATCGTGAGCCTCCGGTTAGCTGTAGGGCCTTTACCTCCTCTCTGTGCTTCAGTGCTCTTGTCTGTCCATAAACCAGGGATAAAGATCCTTCCAGGGCCGTGTGAGCCCGATCACCCAAACCCCACCAGCCCCATCATGGGATTATCTTACGGACTTTTAATAACAACTCTGCAAGTAGGTGACATCCTGCCCATTTTACAGCAATGAAGCAAGCTCAGAGACTGGCCCAGGGCAGGGGGTGAGAGAGGAGCCCCAGGGGTGTGGTGGAGCTGGGGAGGGTGCTCAGATGGCAGCTGGAGACTGCAAAAGCCACTAGCCTGAGGCCGGGGGTGGGGGGGGAGCCTGGAGAGATGCAGATCGTGGAAGTGGACATCTGGGACTGTGCCGCTTCTGGCAAAGGGGTGGCGCCTGGGCCTTCCCTGGTCCCCTGAGGTCGGGAAGTCCATCTTGTTATCTGCTCCCAGTTCCTACAGCTGCATCAGGCACCTCAGGGCCCTTCTTCCATCCAGTGGCCCTGGGGGTCTGCCTTGGGACACTGCAGTAGGCCACCAGAACAGAAGGTCCCCAACTTCGCAGGAGGAATCAGGTCTCCAGTACCCCCAGGAGAGTGGGGTCCCCCATTTCCACTTCTTTCTACTCCAGGCCCGGCGGCATCCTCTCCCCTGGACCCGGCCTCCTGGGCCCTCCCCCACAATCTGTCCCTTCACTGTACCCTGGCCCCGCCAGGGCTCCCCACCCCTCAAGACAGAATCCTAGCCTCCAGCCGGCCCTGCCCCACTTTGACTTGTCACCAGCTGTTCCCAGGAAATAACCCAGCGCCCTCCTGTCCCTTAGCTCAGGAAGCCCTTCCCTACCTCACCCCTGCAGGTAAACATCCTGCTGCCCCTCCCTCCAGCCCTCCCTGCAGATTCTCTGCACAAGCATAATCACAGCCATCGCAACTTTGGGGAAGACATGGGAGTTTAGGACACAAATGTGCGGCCATCGCTTTGAAATCCTC
The DNA here is from genome assembly GCA_008750895.1 of Mirza zaza. NCBI lineage: Eukaryota > Metazoa > Chordata > Mammalia > Primates > Cheirogaleidae > Mirza > Mirza zaza. The sequence goes on along the minus strand of VSMD01076540.1, from coordinate 116,615 downwards.
ACGTTCACTCCCAGGCCCAGAACAGGAGCAGGGACTCGGGATGGAATTAGGGAGGGGGGGAAGCGCCTCCCCAGACCAGGCCCGGCTCAGAGGCGGGGCCTCAGAGGACCAGTCTGCCCGGGGTCAGCAGCCCCCAAGACGGGAACAGGACAAGCCTGTTCCCACCGCCCTGGCCTTTTTGTCAGCACTATGACCAGGTTGGTTCCTGGTGACAGTGACAGGAGGGAGGAGGAAGCTGGTGGCCTGGGCTGGGGGGGAGGGGCTGAAGCCGCAGGGAAGAAGGCAGTTAGTGGGGGGAGGGGGGCTTTGCTGAGGAGGAGGGTCCTGGCTGCCCAGGGGTGGGCTCTCCTCTCCTGGAGGCTCTGAGGTGGGGGTGCATGCCAGAGGGGACCAGAGACCAACAAGTGGCAGGCTGAGATTCCACTCCCCAAATCCCTGCTCTCTGCCTGGAGTGTGTGAGCGTGTGTGAGCGTGTGTGTGTGTGTGTGTGTGTGTGTGTGTGTGTGTGTGTGTGTATCCCCAAGGCCTGCGTGCTGCGGGGTAGTAGGAAGCCACCCCCACCCCTTGCCTTCTCTCACCTGGTCCTGGCAGGAGAAATCGGGAAGTGGGTGGCAGGGCGGCTCTGTAGGTGGCTCAGCTCTCCCTGCTCCTCTGGGTCTCTTCACTCAGGGCCACTGAAACCTCCTGAGCCTTCCAGCATCGGTGGCTGGAGAACTCCTCCCAGGATCTACCTGGCTTTCTAGAGCAGGTGTGGCCAGGCTGCTGCGGGGAGGTGAGCCAGGAGCCCTCCTCCTGCTAGGCAGGTGCCTGCCAGGAAGTTCATCTTGCCGCATGCCTGGGCTCCTACAGCCAGAAAGTCCATCTTGCTTGGGAGACAGGTGCGGTCAAGGTCCCTTCCTCCCTCTGGGGCCCCTGGGGGGTTTTCCTTGGGGGACTGCAGTAGCATGAAAGGGTACCCACTCTGTCCCCCTCCTCCAGCTGCCAGGAAGGTGGGGAGGTGGGGGTGAGGGAGTGGGGACGGAGTCCAGGCTCTTCCTGAGTCCATATTGCTCTAGCAAACAGCTACGTCAGACCTTATCTACTGACTTCTTCCAATCCTCACAATAGTTGTGGGAGGTTCCGTTCTTAGCAGCTCTGTTGTCCTCAGGGGGAACCACGGCACGGACAGGCGAAGTAGCTCGGTCAAGAACACGCAGCTAGACAGTCGCAGCTAGACAGTTGTAGAAGCTGGGATTTGAAACCAAGATGGTTGGGTCTTGGAAAACACCTGGCAAATGGCAACTCCTCTCGGTTTCCCTTATTTCAAAAATGCTCTCAGGGAATCACCACTTTGCATCCACTCATGATACTTGTCCAATATCACAGGTATCAGTGCCTGTCTATAGTGGCCGAAATCAGGTGCAAGATGAGGAATTTTACTGGGCAGGAAAGAGGCAGGCACTGCCGGAGCCCCCAGCAATCCCAATGCTGAGAGAGAGAGAGAGAGAAGGAGCCCTCTGGGCCCTGGGTGAAGCCCCAGGAAGTTTACTAAAATCTAGGAAGCTCCCTTAAAAAAACAAAACAAAAAAAAACTCCGAAGTTTGGGCAACACAGCAAAACCCCATTTCTATGCACAAAAAAGAAAACAAAATTAGCCAGGCATGGTGGCACATGCCTATAGTCCCAGCTACTCAAGAGGCTGAGGCGAGGCCGGGCGTGGTGGCTCACACCAGTAATCCTAGCACTCTGAGAGGCTGAGGCAGGAGTATCGCTCAAGGTCAGGAGTTCGAAACCAGCCTGAGCAAGAGTGAGACGCCGTCTCTACTATAAATAGAAAGAAATTAATTGGTCAACTGAAAATATATAGGCATGGTGGTGCATGCCTGTAGTCCTAGCTACTGGGGAGGCTGAGGCAGAAGGATCGCTTAAGCAGAGGAGTTTGAGGTGGCTATGAGCTAGTCTGATGCCACGGCACTCTAGGTGGGGCAACAAAGTGAGACTCAATCTCAAAAAAAAAAAAGGAGGCTGAGGTGGAAGGATCACTTGAGCCTAGTTCAAGGCTGCTGTGAGCTATGACTATACCATTGCACTCCAGCCTGGGCGACAGAGCAAGACCCTGTCTGTAAAAAGCAAACAAACAAAAAAATCCCTCCAAATCAGATCAAGTGTCTTGCTCTAACCACCAGCTTTCAGAAAAACAGGAGGATAAGGTTGCCAGTGAATCGACACCATGAAGATGCTATCGGCCAAGTCCAGAATGTGGGACAGTCTATGGGACAAACGACCATGCTTTCCCAAAGACACGGAAAAAAGAAAACAGAGGGAGCGTTACAAAATATGTGAAACAGATATCTCCCCTCCATGCGTGTCTGACAGATGTTGCAAAGTCACGGGGATGCAGGACAATTGTGCACAGATGACTTCTAGCATACTGGCCCCCAGCTGCATGAAATGCTTTGGTAGCATCCACACACCACTGTGACGACTAACAGCACCCCACAGATACCCAAAATTTCCCCAGGGAGACAGCACTCTCGAATGAGGTCTGTTGTTCTAAGCCCTTTGCTCTCCCTTTCAGAACCAGAGGTGTGCTGGTAAACTCTTAACAACCAGCTCTCTGGACGGAAAAAACCCAGGTTGGTAGCATTTGCCAATTTCCATGGTGTAAATTCTCCCACCACGGCCAATTCCAAGCTACCAACATGACATGATTGAATGCAAAATTGGAAAGAGATGCACAGTGTAATATTGTTATATAGTGTGCCTACCCTACAGACACAATTAATATAAATATAGTAATTAGGGCATGGTGAATTTTGGGCATTTGTTGCTTTTCTTTTGGAAATAACGTCTTCAATTGTAAGTGATATCATTTGGTTTTAGATAACGTCTATGCTTAACAACCAGATAGCAACATTTCTAGAAATTTAACCATTAGCTCTCACGAGTGGTATTTGCTGACTCCAGCACACCATTGTATAGACTCTCTCTCATCTTTGGTGTGTCTACCTGGAGTTGTCACCCTGTGTCCCCTCTAGGTCCTGTAAAGCAGGGAACTGTGGAGTGGGAAGGAGTATCTCTGTCACTCTCTCTATCCCCAGAGTACCCCCTTCAGGAGACTTTCTGCTCAGGAGTTGTCCAATTCATTCAATGAGTATTTAATTTAGCATCTACTATGTGCTGGATACCATTTGGGGGTGGGGATATGAGATCTCTGACTTCAGGGAACTTAAATAGCTCCCATCCTGCTCTGCTTCCTTTTTTGCGCCCCCACTCCCCCATGGAAAGGGACAGGATTACTGGTAGCGGCGGGGTCAGGACAGAGGAGCAGGAGCAGGAGCAGGTGGGGGTGGGGCTTGTGAACTTCTGTTTTGGAACTGTCAACACAGTAGAAACTCAATCAGTACTTGTTAAATAAATTAGTGCAATTAGGCCAGCATGCTGGCTTATGCCTATAATCCTAGCACTTTGGGAAGTCAAGGTGGGAGGATCGCTTGAGGCCAGGAGTTCAAGACCAGCCTGGGCAAAGTAGTGAGACCTCCATCTCTACAAAAAATAAAAAAATTAGCCAGGTATAGTGGGGACTCATGTGATCTGGGACTCATGCCTGTAGTCCCAGCTACTTGGGAGGCTGAGGCGGGATCATTTGAGCCCAGGAGTTTGAGGTTGCAGAGAGCTGTGAGGACAGCACTGTACTCTAGCCAGGGGAAGAGAGTGAGAATTTGTCTCAAAAATATAAAAAGTAAAAAAGTCAGCCTAATTAATAGTTGATACTCAAGACTATATATATATATATATACACACACACACACACACATACATATATATACACACACATACATATACACACACACACACACACATATATATATATATATATGTATGTAAGGTTTTTCCACGGTGAAAAAAACAGACAGTGAGAGAGAAAGAGTGGGGCCAAGCAACATGGCTTTATTTAGCACTCCTGGGTGAGGTTCTTGGGTCCCAAGGGGGGGAGCCCAAGAAGTCACATCTCTTTGAAAGGGGTGAGGCCTTTTATACCGTTAGGGCTGGGCTAGGGACTTTTGGCGGGAAGAGCTGGGGCAACCTTTGGTGATCATTGAGAAATAGGAGGGACTGGCAGTATTTGCGGAATCCAGGAGCCAAAACTTTCTTATCCGGGTGGACCTCTGGATGTGGTTCTTCTCAGTGAGGTCTAGCAGTTTGTCCTTGGTGGGTCTGGACTCATGAGCCTTTTCTTTTTAATCCAGGGAAGGGAGGGAGCCTGCCACCAGCCTTACAATATATTTTTTAAAAAACTTCTCTGTTCTCTTTTGGATCCTATTTCTCCCATGGAATTTTTTTCAGTCAACTGAAACCCCTTTTAAATGACATGTTTGGTCCCTCTGTTTTTTGTTTTGTTTTGTTTTTTTGAGACAGAGTCTCGCTTTGTTGCCCAGGCTAGAGTGAGTGCCGTGGCAACAGCCTAGCTCACAGCAACCTCAAACTCCTGGGCTCAAGCAATCCTTCTGCCTCAGCCTCTCAAGTAGCTGAGACTACAGGCATGTGCCACCATGCCCGGCTAATTTTTTCTATATATGTTAGTTGGCCAATTAATTTCTTTCTATTTATAGTAGAGACAGGGTCTCACTCTTGCTCAGGCTGGTTTTGAACTCCTGACCTTGAGCAATCCGCCCGCCTCGGTCTCCCAGAGTGCTAGGATTACAGGCGTGAGCCATAGCGCCTGGCCTGGTCCCTCTGTTTACTTCCTTTCTTTTGGCATGATTTTGGCTGAGAAAAATGTAAAATCTCATTGGCTTTTTGGAAAGCTTAAAATCTCCCCAAATTGCCTGGTCTAAGACTTCTTCTCCCATTTACTTCTACCCCTCCCTTTAGCCACCTGGGATGCCACATGAAGGGATGTAAAAGAGACTTCTCAGAATCCTGAGACACCTTGGGGAGCACAGCCTCATGGGAGACCTGTGACTGGGTTCCTCTAAGGTCTGAAGATTCACTCTCTTCTGCATTAAACCACCTGATCACTTTTGCATTGTGGGTACCCAGGGTTGCTGTGCATACAGCAGGAGTGCATATGAAGTATGCTTTCCTGGGGCATGAGCGACGTCGTCACTGACAAGGACTACAGGTTTAAAGAAAACTGACAGCATTGCAATGAATGGTTGCTACCACAGGAGGCAAACTCTGATTTTTCCATCCACCTCCTTTCTTTGTGTGTTTAGATAAGAAAAACCTCAGATTCTCAGATTTCTTTTTTTTTGAAACAGTATCTCATTATGTGGCCCAGGTTGGTCTTGAACTCCTGGCCTCAAGCCATCCTACCCGCCTCAGCCTCCCAAAGAGCTGGGTTTACAGGCATGAGCCACCACACTCAGCTTCTTCAATTTTGCGACTGAGTCAAGTAGAAACTGCTAGGGAAGTGTTTGCTGCCGCCAGGTACACCATGGAATCGAGCAGTGGAGAGCCATGCTCCCTTCTTGGGCTTTTGTCCCGGCTCTGGGGGACCCAGAACCCAGCGTCAGAATGGATCCTTGATTTCTGGGCGCGCCACCGTCCAGCTGTGCCTGGCTTTCACTTGTATGAGGATGAGGCTGGCACTGGAAGCCACAAACACTTTGCCCCATTTGTTAATGGGCTCAGCCCTGCACTCAGTAATCTAGTTAAAAACCAAACTCAGGCCAGATGCCATGGCTCACGCCTGTAATTCTAGCACTCTGGGAGGCCGAGGCGGGAGGATTGCTCGAGAACAGTTCGAAACCAGCCTGAGCAAGAGCAAGACCTCGTCTCTACTATAAATAGAAAGAAATTAATTGGCCAACTAATATATATAGAAAAAATTAGCTGGGCATGATGAAACAAGCCTGTAGTCCCAGTTGCTCAGGAGGCTGAGGCAGAAGGATTGCTTGAGCCCAGGAGTTGAGGTTGCTGAGAGCAAGGCTGACACCAGGGCAGTCACTCTAGCCTGGGCAACAAAGTGAGACTCTGTCAAAACAACAACAACAACAACAAAAAAAACCCCAAACTCAATGTAAAGCCACCTAACTAAAATTGAGCTCTAATTATTTTAGACTTCTGAATTATTTTGTTAGGCTCATCTGTATACTCTCGTAGTAAATTCTTATGATTTTATATTGTCATTCATTTTTAATCTTTCTCAGTCCAGTGTGTGGGGGTTTAGGTCTGTAATCCCAGCACTTTGGCAGGAAGATCACTTGAGGTCACGAGTTCAAGACCAGCCTGAGCAATAGCAAGGCCCTTGTCTCTACAAAAAAAAAAAGTAGCTGGGTGTGGCAGTGCGTACCTGTAATCCCAGTTACTCATTACTCAGAAGGCTGAGGAAGGATCACTTGAGCCCAGGAGTTTTTGTTTTTTGTTTTTTGTTTAGACAAGTTCTCACTCTGTTGCCCAAGCTAGAGTGCAGTGGTGTCATCATAGCTCACTGCAACCTCCAACTCCTATCTCTTGGCTAAAATTTTAAAATCAAAACTATAGAAACTTTATTTCTGTTTGTATTTTCATGTATGCATGGGCATGAGTTTGTATTTGTATATTGTCAGAAGGTACCAAATTTACTTATAAATAAATGAGTGCTCATAAACTAAGTAAATAAACCCAAATGCCTTTCAAGTTCATGTGGCTTTAGTAATTTTTCATAAATAAAGCTAGTTTTAAAATGGTTGATAAGGCGGGCGTGGTGGCTCACGCCTGTAATCCTAGCACTCTGGGAGGCTGAGGCAGGAGGATTGCTTGAGCTCAGGAGTTCAAAACCAGCTCTGAGCAAGAGCGAGACCCCGTCTCTAGTATAAAAATAAAAAGAAATTAGCCAAACAACTAAAAATAGAAAAAATTAGCCGGGCACAGTGGTGCATGCCTGTAGCCCCAGCTACCCGGGAGGCTGAGGCAGAAGAATTGCTTGAGCCCAAGAGTTTGAGGTTGCTGTGAGCTAGGCTGACACCAGGGCACTCTAGCCTGGGCAACAGAGTGAGTCACTGTCTCAAAAATATATATATATTTATATATATATATTTTTTCCCAAATTGTCAGCATACATTTTTGCCTGGGTTTTACTGGACATGTTTATATTCTTAAGGTGTCAGGATTTGAGACAAAGGTTATAAAACTGTAAATCCAGCCAAAGACAAAATGATCTGTGTTTGTGATTTTTGATGAGGCAAATTCAATGTTGTTGAACTAGTGATAATAGCTAAATCTCTTGTTATCCACAAAAATACCCATGTGTTTAACTTTTTGGGGTTTTTTTTGAGACAGAGTCTCACTCTGTTGCCCAGGCTAGAGTGTTGTGGTGTCAGGTTAGCTCACAGCAACCTCAAACTGCTGGGCTCAAGTGATCCTCCTATCTCAGCCTCCCGAGTAGCTGGGACTACAGGCATGTGCCACTGTGCCCAACTAATTTTTTCTATATATTTTTAGCTGTCCAGCTAATTTCTTTCTATTTTTAGTAGAGATGGGGGGTCTCACTCTTGCTCAAGCTGGTCTCGAACTCCTGACCTCAAGCAATCCTCCCACCTCGGCCTTCCCAGAAGCTGGGATTACAGGTGTGAGCCATTGTGTCAGGTTTAGAAAGTTTTAAAAATAGCTTAATCTTGATACTCAGGTAGAAAATGTTGCAACTTTGTGTCATTGTTTGAGTGCTAAGATTGGTGTTGCAGGTTTTTTCAGTCTGCAGTTAATTGATGTCACGTTGATGGGGCTCAGGAAGCTACCCTAAAATGAAGGCCTCAGAAGTAAAAGTTCTCTGATCTTCCCTTGTCCTCCTGCCTCTGGTTCCAGTCTTCCCTGAGGCTAGCCATCGAAACCAGAATCCCTCTTCCAGAAGGCAGGTCATAAAAGCTAAACCCTGTAGTAGGCAGAAAAGAAAATAGACCGAGAGTTTAAGAGACTCAACATTTTAACTTTATAGTGGCAGGTCAACCATTTGAGCCCTGAATTTTCCTTGGTATAATTTGCCCATCAGTTAAAACTTGCATACAAGAATTGGCCATGAGCAGCTGGAGTCCTAAAAAAACCAGCATGCCTTTCTAAAAGCAAGCCATAAAATCGAAAATTATTTTATATAAAAACTGGCCATAGCGGCCGGGTGCAGTGGCTCAAGCCTGTAATCCTAGCTCTCTGGGAGGCCAAGGTGGGCAGATCCTTTGAGCTCAGGAGTTCCAGACCAGCCTGAGCAAAAGCGAGACCCCATCTCTACTATAAATAGAAAGAAATTAATTGGCCAACTAATATATATATAAAAAAAAAAATTAGCCGGGCATGGTGGCGCATGCCTGTAGTCCCAGCTACTTGGGAGGCTGAGGCAGCAGGATCGCTTGAGCCCAGGAGTTTGAGGTTGCTGTGAGCTAGGCTGACGCCAGGGCACTCACTCTAGCCTGGGCAAGAAAGTGAGACTCTGTCTCAAAAAAAAAAAAAAAAAACTGGCCATAAAGTAATTATCTGACCTAATTTGTTTTAGTATAAAAACCCCCATTCCAGAAAGGGCCCAGCCCCACACCCAGAAAGAAGGCGGCCACACTCAGGAAGGCCAAACAGAGTCTACAAAGAAAGGCCCTACTGGGTTTCCCCACTTGCCCTGTTATTATTAGACCATACCCTTTTTGTCCAATCATTTTTTTTTTTTTTTTTTTGAGACAGAGTCTCACTTTATTGCCCAGGCTAGAGTGAGTGTCATGGCGTCAGCCTAGCTCACAGCAACCTCAAACTCCTGGGCTCAAGCAATCCTGCTGCCTCAGCCTCCCAAGTAGCTGGGACTACAGGCATGCGCCGCCATGCCCGGCTAATTTTTTTCTATATATATTAGTTGGCCAATTAATTTCTATTTATAGTAGAGATGGGGTCTCACTCTTGCTCAGGCTGGTCTCGAACTCCTGAGCTCAAACGATCCGCCCACCTTGGCCTCCCAGAGAGCTAGGATTACAGGCGTGAGCCACCTCGCCCGGCCTGTCCAATCATATTTCTACACAGCTGTCCACGCTACACATAAAAACGGACAATTTCCCCTGTATCTTTGTTCATTCTGAAAATTCCCATGTATAATTTTGTAATTATTCCTATTCATTTGCCTCATATCGATGAATTTTTAGCAAATCTTCATGGGGATAGTGGCCTTTGCTCCCTACAGTTTGGCTCAACTTTGGAGGACCAGAGACTGTTAATCACTATAATGTCAGTAGATTTTGTTTGGGGATGGTTGGTGTTTTGGAAGGATCTAATTAGTTAACATCTTTAAAGAGGATATATTCTAAAACTTCTACTATGTTTATAAAATTTAGAAAAGATGTTACATTGTTCAAATAGCAAGTCTTCCTAGAAGTCTACATTTTGTTTTCTTGGTAGGATTTTCTGAGTTTATTTCTTTATTTTTGAGACAAGAGTCTCCCTGTGTTGCCTGGGCTAGAGTGCTGTGATATCAGCCTAGCTCACAGCAACCTCAAACTCTTGGGCTCAAGTGATCCTCCTGCCTCAGCCTCCCGAGTAGCTGGGACTACAGGCACATGCCACTGTGCTGGCTAATTTTTTTTCTTTTTCTTTTTTTAATTAAAAATTGTTTTTAACCTTAAAATCCTACAACCATTTTTTATTATACAGGTGAACCCCAATCCTCGTGATGGGCTTATCAGTAAGATTTATGGTGGTGAACACGGGCACCAGGGACTCCGAACTTTTTTGGATTCGCAGTGATAGGGTCAGCTGCCAGCAGGGTATAGTCCTAAGGGATAAGGATATCTTTGATTTCCTTCTTGGAAGCCTCATCCACATATTTCTGATAAAGGACCACCAGGGCTCTGGAGATGGGCTGACAGCATAAATATGGGCCGCATGACCACCACCCTTCCCACGGACACGGATGTCCACACCAGCGAACTGCTCCTTGCCCAGAAACAGAACAGGTTCTAGTAGCTTGTACACATGGGGGGCTCAATCATCTCCAGGGGCCACCTGTTCACCTTGATGAGGCCACTGCTGCACCTGCACTGTGCCACAGTTGTGACAGTTTTCTTGTGTCCCAAGTTCTGCATGGACTGCAAAAGGCCCTTAGATGGCATGGGTACAGGTGTAGATCCTCACTGCACGGCTCCACAACTGGAAAAGGAAAGCTCAGGGCTCTAATTTTTTCTTTTTCTTTTTTTTTATTATTTTTTTGAGACAGAGTCTCACTTTGTTGCCCAGGCTAGAGTAAGTGCCATGGCGTCAGCCTAGCTCACAGCAACCTCAAACTCCTGGGCTCAAGCGATCCTCCGGCCTCAGCCTCCCGAGTAGCTGGGACTACAGGCATGCGCCACCATGCCTGGCTAATTTTTTCTATATATATTAGTTGGCCAATTAATTTCTTTGTATTTATAGTAGAGACAGGGTCTCGCTCTTGCTCAGGCTGGTTTCAAACTCCTGACCTCGAGCAATCCACCCGCCTCGGCCTCTCAGAGTGCTAGGATTATAGACTTCAGTTACCACTGTGACCAGCCTAATTTTTTCTAATTTTAGTAGAGACACGGTCTTGCTCTTGCTCAGGCTGGTCTCGAACTCCTGAGCTCCAGCAATCCTCCCGCTGCGGCCTAACCAGAGTGCTAGGATTACAGGCATGAGCCACGCCTGGCCCAACTATGTCTTGATTCCTAGTCTGTGCTATATATCTCATTCACAGGGTGTGGGGAGTGGGCTTTGTGGCCAGCGAGTGCACCGGAGCAGGCTTCCGGGAGTTGAAGGAAGAGGCGGGCATCAGCGGACAGATGAGACATGTTCTTCATTGTTTCGGGGATGCAGCCACAGAAAGAACGTGGCTGAGAACATGGCGAGCACTTATGTATGGCTCAAAACATCAGTGGCCACATGTCATGGGAAAGCATGAGCACTGAGTTCAAACAGGAGTTAACCCCTTGGTTACATAACCATGCTAACTCACGCCACCCCGAAGGTTGACTAAAGACTCACTGGAAATTAGTTTGGCCTAAGAAAACTATTGCCTATACAGATGAATTCCCCTTACACACGGTATAAAAACAGTTAACAGAAAATAACTTAAAATGATCACTGGAATCTAATTAAATTGCTAAGATAAATAAATAAATTAGGTAAATTAGGCAAATATAAATGAGATAAATACTTACAAATAAAATTTTCACAGGCTGGGTGCGGTGGCTCACGCCTATAATCCTAGCACTCTGGGAGGCCAAGGCAGGAGGATCACTTGAGCTCAGGGGTTCAAGACCAGCCTGAGCAAGAGACTTATCTCTAGAGAAACTAGAAAAATTAGCCAGGCATAGTGGCATGTGTCTTGTAGTCCCAGCTACTCAGGAGGCTGAGACAGAAGGATTGCTTGAGCCAAGGAGTTTGAGGTTGCTGTGAGCTATCATCATACCACTGCATTCTAGCCTGGGCAGATGGAGCAAGACTCTGTCTCAAAATATATATATATATTCATATAATTTAGAGTCTTAAAGTTTTTTTATAATAAATAAGATACACTTGTTAAATTATAACAGAGGCCTGAAAAGGGGTAAATTGTTTTCAAAGTTGTCTCTTTAACCACTTTGGTACGAGCGTCGACTGTAGTCGATAGCCACAGATGAACGCACACAGTGACTTTAGCCGACAGCCGTGATATGACTTTTCTAATTTTTCATTTATCAAAATAAAACTGTGAACATTTAAAAATAATGTAATGAAAACATATATGTGTATGTTACCTATTCTGGTTTACATTACAAATAAAGCTGCCTGTAAAGTAAAACAAGCTTTTAGTGCTTTAAAGCTTTCCTCATCACACAAGAGCAAAATGGATGTCATCAATGCACAGCACAAACTATCGTGCAGACTATGAGCTCTGGCTGTGGGCAAGGTTTTGCGCTGGTGAGCGCCGTACTAAAGTGGTTAAAACCTCCTCCACTCTTTTTGGGAATTGAAACCTGTATTCCTGCCCAGGGTCAGTAATCAGAGGGTAGGCAGGAAAGTGTCCCTTAAGAAAAAGGAAATTTAGGATAAAACAGAAAGCTTAAGTATGTTGCAGATGGTCTGTGCAAGTCAGGATAAAGTTCATAGAAGAGAATTTATGAAGGAATTTTGTGTGTAATCCAGTTGGCTATAATTTTTTTTTTTTTTTTTGAGACAGAGTCTCACTCTGTTGCGCAGGCTAGAGTGCCATGGCGTCAGCCTAGCTCACAGCAACCTCAAGCTCCTGGGCTCAAGCGATTCTTATGCCTCAGCCTCCTAAGTAGCTGGGATTACATGAATGTGCCACTATGCCTGGCTAATTTTTTATATATATATTTTAGTTGCCCAATTAATTTCTTTCCATTTTTAGTAGAGATGGAGTCTCGCTCTAGCTCAGGTTGGTCTGGAACTCCCGAGCTCAAACGATCCGCCAACCTTGGCCTCCCAGAGTGCTAGGATTACAGGCATGAGCCACCGCACCTGGCCTAGTTGGGTATAATTAAAAAGGAAAATTTGGGGTAAAACAACAAAGTTTTCTTAAAATATTAATTTTCTCTTAATGAAATTACATGATGCATTAATTTTAATTCTATAATCTGTTTCCTTTTTTGATTAAAAAAACCCAAGACTTATACCTTAAAAGCTCAACTTCTCTTATGTTTTACTGATTTCAGCCTTTCTCCCTTTAAAAAAGCTGGGATGGTAACTCTCACCTGCAACTTTTCATCAGCTCCTATGATTTTTTTTTCCCCTTCTTGTTCTATGTCTCTTGTTATGGCCTGACGTTAGAATGTTTTACCTCAGAGGTTTTAAAAAAACAGTATTTTCCTCCAATATAACTTAATACTCAACTCTTGGCCTTTTTTTTTTTTTTTGACACAGAGTCTCACTCTGTTGCCCAGGCTAGAGTGCCGTGGCATCAGCCTAGCTCACAGCAACCTCAAACTACTGGGCTCAAGCCATTCTCCTGCCTCAGTCTCCTGAGTATCTGGGACTATAGGCATGTGCCACCATGCCCAGCTAATTTTTTCCATACATTTTTAGTTGCCTAGCTAATTTCTTACTGTTTTTAGTAGAGATGGGGTTTCGCTCTTACTCAGGCTGGTCTTGATCTCCTGACCTTGAGCAATCCTCCCGCCTTAGCCTCACAGAGTGCTAGGAGTACAGGTGTGAGCCACCGCACGTGGCCTTGGCCTTTCTTGATATGTCTAAATTATTTAATGGTCAGAAAACTTCTCATGCTGTGTTAGGAGTCATTTGTTCCCCTATTCAAGGCACTTCTTATTTAAAACATTACTGATTCTCTTGCTTTGTTTTTCTAAAGTCATGACAAGTATTAAGTAAATAGCAAGTTTACCTGATATTTCCAGGATTTAAAACTATTGAATCATGCTGGGCCCAACCTATGATTAATATTTACTGCCAACACCCTGCTACTGAAACTACAAGCATCCTCCCTCTAGGCCCAGGACTATCACAGAAGAGGTGATTGTGTGAGATTGTAAGGGCTGATTTAGAGGGACAGAGTTAGACTCTCCAGACCAAGGTTGGGCACACAGACGCCTAAACAAATACTAAGATTCTCACGCTCTACTGATTGAGCTAGCTGGGTATTCCCCTGAACAAATACTCAAAGACAGACTTTGTCTTTTTGGGGCATGTGGTTCAAATATCCATCCCTACCATAAACAATTTCCTGCTTCCCATAGACTTAGAGCTTCCTGGGTACAGCTGTCCCCAGTTATGGGATTTATACAACTAGACATTTAATAAGCAATTTATTTACCTTTAGATTTTCGTTTGGAAAAAAATCATAAAACTAAAATTTGAAAAAATACAAAAAAAAACCACTTTAGGACAGATTATTAGCAAACATATTGCTGTACAACAAGTCTTTAAATTCCTTAGTTTAAAATGGTTAACAATGCTTTTTTTGTTTTTTTTTTTGAGACAGAGTCTCGCTTTGTTGCCCAGGCTAGAGTGAGTGCCATGGCGTCAGCCTAGCTCACAGCAACCTCAAACTCCTGGGCTCAAGCAATCCTGCTGCCTCAGCCTCCCAAGTAGCTGGGACTACAGGCATGCGCCACCATGCCTGGCTACTTTTTTCTATTTATATTAGCTGGCCAATTAATTTCTTTCTATTTATAGTAGAAATGGGGTCTCACTCTTGCTCAGGCTAGTTTCGAACTCCTGACCTCGAGCAATCCGCCCACCTTGGCCTCCCAGAGTGCTAGGATTACAGGTGTGAGCCACTGCGCCCGGCCCTACAATGGTTATTTTATTTTTTTTTGAGACAGAGTCTCGCTCTGTTGCATGGGCTAGAGTGCCGTGGCATCAGCCTAGCTCACAGCAATGAGCCTTTGCTCACAGCAAACTCCAAGGCTCAAGGGATCCTGCTGCCTCAGCCTCCCGAGTAGCTGGGATTACAGGCATGCACCACCATGCCTGGCTGATTTTTTATATATATATTTTTAGTTGTCCAGCTAATTTCTATTTTTTAGTAGAGGCAGAGGGTCTCACTCTTGCTCAGGCTGGTCTCGAACTCCTGAGCTCAAATGATCGTCCCACCTCAGCCTCCCAGAGTGCTTGGATTACAGGCGTGAGGCACCGCACCTGGCCTCCTGCTGCTTTGAGAGCTCTGACGATGAGGGAGGGATGTGCACAGGGTTAGGGGCCTTTCTGTGAGGCCTGTCCAAGGTCAGCAGCAATGCCCACCCACTCTGGCAGGAAGGCCGCTTGTGGTCTGAAGACCATGTGGAAGGGGGAGCGGGCAGGGTGAAGTTGGCCAGGTAGACGGTGTTCCCGCCTGCCAGGTAGGCAGCCCAGATCCCAAAGGTGCCCACAGTGATGATGCTGTGGTTACACTGCGTGAGCAGTGCAAAGTCCTTGGCCGGGGAGCCTTGAAGGCCATTGCCTGCGAACATCACATCCCCAAGGGAGCCACTGATGCTCTCCCGGCACCAGGCCATGTCATCGCTGGTGACCACGAAGACTGGGGTGTGGTAGCGGGCCCGGAACCAGTCCATGGCCTGCCGCAGGTAGCCCCGGTCAGCTAGCACACCCTTCCACACCTTCGGCATGACTCGGACATAGTCCCCCCGGCGCACGTGGACCCCCACGAAAGTCACCTGCCAGGCCCACTTGGCCTGCAGGGCTCGGAGGAACGCCTGGGCCTCCTCGCGCACATGGTCGTGCAGCGTGAACTCCTGGAGGATCTCGGGCCGCAGGTGGTGGTAGAAGGTCCAGGAGCAGGGGTAGCCCATGAGGCGCACGTACTTGCCCGGGATGTGGCGGTACTCCTCCTCCATCCAGTCATTCAGGTGGTAGGTCTGCCAGGGGATCCTGCTGGCCGTGGAGCTGTGCAGCACCGGGAGGCTGATTCTGAAGATGGGGGCCAGGGCACTGTGCATCTGGCGCGGGATGAAGGCCGGCCGCCCGTTCACCTTGGCCAGGGCATACAGCGTGGCGTACTGGCCCATCTGGTTCCCCAGGCGGCCTTTGGAGTTGATGGTGAACAGCCCCTCCCTGGCAAGGTGTGTGGGGACCAGGACCACATGGGCCGAGTATGCCCAGGGGGCGGGAATGAGAGCCAGGCGCTGGTGGCAGTGGAAGATGACGGATACCACGAAGATGCCAAAGAGGAAGTAGATGGTGGAGAAGGAAGGGCGGCTGACCCAGAATCCCTTGAAGGCTGCATGGAGGTAAGAAAGGGCATAGTCAGGAGGGATGGCTGGGGGATATGAGCCTCTTCGCTCACCGCCTCCCAAATTCATTCATTCACTCACATTCCATCCATCCAAACCTGCTTTGTGAGTACCACAATGGCAACCCAAGAACACAGGCCCTGGGATTTTTCCGCCTGGGTCTGAGTCCCAGCTCCACCCCTTGCTGGTGCTGTGTGACTTTAGTAAAGTTACTAAACCTCTCAGAATATTAGTTTCCTCACCCTTTAAGCAGGGATGGTTAGGTGGAACCATTTAAAAATGCCAATATTCAATCATATTTTACCTACATTTGCAGCCATTTCTATGCTTCAACCTAACAGAACTATCTCATGAGGTTCCATGGATTAAATGTGATAATTTTGTAATGTTCTTTGAACAGTGCCTAGCACCTTGGAAATGCTCTGTAAGTGTCGTAAACTAAATACTTCCAGAGTGTCCACTACCTGCCGGGCACACACCAGAGGCAAGAAGCAAGCAGAGAACAAAAGAGACAAGAATCCTTGCTCCCCATTAAGGTGGGAGTCATGGAGAGGTTACAAGCACAGACCAGGAGGGCAGACCCAGAGGCCGGATCTGCTGGCTGGGCAACCTTTAGGATATTATTTAACTCCTCGTCTCCTCTGAAAAATGGGGTTGTCACAGCACGTGCACTGGTGTGCTGACCATTTCCTGCTGCGATTAGTGGGAGAGGCGGACTCAAGCTGCCCACAGACTCTTAAACCCTCTTTCCCCTGAATCTGGCTGGACCCGTGACTGCCTTGCACAATTAAATATGTTGAAAGTGACCCCCTGCCTGTTTCTGGCCTGGGACTTAAGCAACCAGCAGTTCCCACTTCATGCCTGAGAACATTCTTTCTTCACTAACACATCAAGCTGTATAGGTTTAGCTTTGGAATATAGGTCTGTGATGAGTAGGTGTTTTGGGATTAACCAATTTATTGAGATATAATTCATAAGCCACACTACTCACCCACTTAAAGTATGCAACTAGATGGCTTGTCATATATTCACAGAACTGTGCAACCATCACTATCAATTTTTGAACTTTTGCATCACCCCAAAAAGAAACCCTGTATCCTTTAGCCAATTTCCCCCTAATCTTATCAGCTTGCGTCCCCACTCCAGCTAATCTCTTTTCTGCCTCCATGGATTTACCTATTCTGGGTATTTCCTATAAATGCAATCACACAATATGTGGCCTTTTGGGTCTGGCTTCTTTCACCAAGTTTGATGTTTTCAATGTTTACCCACATTGTAGCAGGGTTCAGAGCTTCATTACTTTTTTTATGGCTGAATAATAATCCACTATTGGATAGGCTACTTATCATCAGCTGATGGACATTTGGGAGATTTCCATCTGTTCTATTGTGAATCGTGCTGCCATGGATACAGATGTACACGTTTCTGTGTAGACACGTGCCTTAATTCTCTCGGGCGTTCCCGTGGGAGTGGAGCTGCTGGCCACAGGGTACCTCTGCCTGTCATCATGTCAGGACCTCCCAGGCTTGTCCAAAGCAGCTGCCCCACTTTCCATTCCCAGCAAGCAGCAGTGCATGAGGGTCCCCATCCCTCAACATCCCCGCCACTGCTCGCCATCACCCGTCTTTCTGATTATGGTGGGCGTGCGGAGGTGACTGAATGGGAGCCACACTGTTAACGCCAGTTCCAGCCCTGACTCTGCCGGGCTTGGTTGGGCTCTGTGATCCTTGGCCCACGCCCCGCCCCCAATTCCCCATCCTCATAACGGGATAGATGGCCCTTCTTTGGGGACTGATCCTTTTGAGTCAGCCTCTCCCCCAGGAGTCACCCACATTCCCAGAAAGGTTTTTGCTCACCAGTCTCCACCGAGTCCTGATCTGCTTTTCTCTTCTCCCCTGCTCCACTCTTCTGACCAATGTCCTGTGGTTTCCCTGTGGCCACTCCAATGGCCACAATTCAGCGATCATCCCCCCCACCCTTGTCCTCACTGAAGCGCTGGACTGCATGTACCTATCCCCCAACTTTCCAGCTCCTGCCTCACTCCCTCCCCATCCCTCCCTCTGCCTGCTGGAGCTCTGCAGGCCACCTCAGCTCTCGTCCTCCTCTATTCCAGGGCTCCTCACTTGATTAATCTGACCCTTTTGGGAAATCTGAACACTCCGGGGCCCTCCTGGAATGGTTTCTCCTGGGTCCCCAGAGAGGTCTGCTGGCTCTTATCACATGAGGACAAAGTATGGAGAAACATCTCCTTCACTGCTTTAACTTCCAAAAGGCAAATTAAATCTACTCAAACCCCTCTTTTCACTTAGCCGATGAAAATTCTGTCCCAATCATTATTACGCTGCCCACCCAACTTGGGGTCCTGCCCGGTGGAGGAGAAGCCTCACTCCCTAGCATAGCCAGAGCCCCAGGCAGGTCCCAAGACCAGGATGGGTGAGGAGGGCAGGGACCAGGGACAGGAGCTTGGGCAACTAGGGAGAAGCCAGCTCAGGACAAAGGTGCTGATACTCGGGTCCGCCTTCACAGGGCAGTCGCATGGAGCCCCAAGCTTAGACAGGCCTATTGCTCTATTGTCACCACTTTAAACTTTTTCATAAATTCCGAACAAGGGGCCCCATGTTTGCTTTTTGCTCTGGGGCTTGCAAATCTAAGCAGCCATCCAGCGACCACCTTATTCCATTTCCTGGAGTCTCAGGAGCTCCCTCTCGTGGCTGTTCATCAGCCAGGACAACCGGAAAGCTGCGGAAACTAATGGCCAAAGGCTGGTGTGTCTATGGTGCCCCTGCATGCCAGGCTGGGATTCCTCATTGGCTGTTTTGTTTTGTAGGTGGGTGGCAAACCCCAACCTGAACTGAACTCATTTGAGGATAACACCTGGCCTGAAGGGTCAAGTGGCTATTTGTAGACTTTATTTCTCTGTGTGTGAACGCCCATGTGCTTTGCTGCCGAAACAATATCATGATTTTTGTTTTGTTTTGTTTTGAGTCAGAGTCTCACTCTGTTGCCCGGGCTAGAGTGCCGTCACGTCGGCCTAGCTCACAGCAACCTCAAACTCCTGGGCTCAAGAGATCCTCCTGCCTCAGCCTCCCAAGTAGCTGGGACTACAGGCATATGCCACCATGCCCGGCTAATTTTTTCTATATATTTTTAGTTGGCCAATTAATTTCTTTCTATTTATAGTAGAGATGGGGTCTTGCTCTTGCTCAGACTGGTTTCAAACTCCTGACCTTGAACGATCCTCCTGCCTCGGCCTCCCAGAGTGCCAGGCTTACAGGAGTGAGCCACCGCACCAGGCCACAATACCATGTTTAATAAGGGGATGCGGTGCTGACGGCGACAGGGGTGCCACATAGTACGGGTCTATGCATCCAGCGAACGGTGCCCAAATGCAGAAGGTTCCAAAACACGGCTGGCCCAGAGTATTCGATAAGGGGCTGTGGGCACGGCTTAGCTCATTCATTTAATCCTCATGACCCCACACCCAATGAGGAAGGTACATTTTTTAAATCCCTATTTAACAGATAAGGAAACTAAGGCACACAGAGGTTAAGAAACTTGTTTTAAGTCACACAGCTAGGAAAGAAGAGGGGCCTGGATTTGAATCCAGGGAGCATGGCTGGGGAGTCTGGACTGTCAGTCACTGTGCTGTCCAGGAAAAAGCAGTCCCCTACCAATCCTTCTCTCTGCCCAGTTACATGTGTGACCTGCCCTGCTTCATGGGGCCTCTGTTATTTCTGGGTCACTGAGGCAGGGATAAAAGGGCTGTGGAAGCCCAGAGCTGGGGGTCGCACGGTACCATGCTGAGCCCACCTCTGAGCTGTGCCCTGACAGGCCCCGCCTTCCGTGTACTTCCAGAACTTGAGGAACCTCCCCCCACTCTCAGAAAACAAAGTTTCCTCCCCAACTTGGGGATTTGTTTCTGCTCTTGCTGCCCTATCCCCTCCCCTCCACCCCACAAGGCACCCTCAGGGGTGCTAATCCTCAGGCCAATCAAGCAATTAAGACCTGAAGTGACGCCTGTAATCCTAGCACTCTAGGAGGCCCAGGCAGACGGATTGCTCAAGGTCAGGAGTTCAAAACCAGCCTGAGCAAGAGCGAGCCCCGTCTCTACTAAAAATAGAAAGAATTTAATTGGCCAACTAAAAATATATAGAAAAAATTAGCCGGGCATGGTGTCACATGCCTGTAGTCCCAGCTACTCAGGAGGCTGAGGCAGGAGGATTGCTTGAGCCCAGGAGTTTGAGGTTGCTGTGAGCTAGGCTGAAGCCACAGCATTCTAGCCCAGGCAACAAAGTGAGACTCTGTCTCAAAAAAAAAAAGACCTGAAGTGAGGAAGAAAGCAGACCTCCAGGGAATAAGAGTTTAAGAGATTTCTTGTCCCTGGGTGGGAGGAAAATACAATGAAACCTAAACTTTCTTCCTGCATTTTCTCTGGCAGCAAAACTAGCCTCCCTTTGTGGCGGCCCTGGCCTCCTTCAGGTCTCAGCCCAAATGTCCTCTTCACCGCACTTAAATCTGCAACACCCCTGCCCCCCACTTCCCTACTTGCTTTTGCTCCAAAGCACTGGACACCTTCTTACATTCTAGAGAACGGGATTATTTGCTGCCGTTTTGTGTCTCTGCCCCCCCCAGCAGGTGAGCCTGCCGGGACAGGGGTTTGTGGCCTGCAGTGTCCACATGCAGGGCGGCTTGGGCAGGACCAGCAGAATGGATTAGGGCCGTGAATCTTATGACAGTACTCTACCCTGTGGCTCACACACTGCCTGGCCCAGGATCCAACTCGCCCTGCTTTGATATGAGGGTGTCTCGGCCCCCAATCCCTTCCTCTTGCAGCTAACTCTTCCAAACAGCTTTTGGAATCACTTCCTTCTTTCAATCCAACGCCCCTGCCCCTGCCACAGTGCCCCCTAATGTGGTGCCCAAGAGTCACGTGGAACCAGAATTTCCATGGCCCTGGCTGTGTGCCCCCAATCCCCGTTCCCCAGGCCAGGCACAGGGCAGAGGATCCCCAAACCCCTGTCAGGATCAGGCCCAACTATACCACAGTACGTGCCGCGGGCGCTCAGGGCCACACAGCAGCACAGGCCGTGCCCCAACCTCTGAAGGCCCTTGCTTTTCTCAGCAGGAAGTGACAGAAAACATTATTTTTCTAGTCAAATCCATTTGGATAGGGCATAGAGTTGGAAGCAACATCTGCATGCAAATTTCCCAAGGAAAGCGCTGAGGCAGGCAGGCAGGACGCTGGCTGGGGACTGCCTTTGAGCTCTGGCCCTCACTCCCTAGGGGCCCACATATGCCCGAGGTGACCTCAGCTCCCTCGCTGCCCTCTCACCATCTTATAAAGCAGTTTCTGGGTTTCCCCAAGGCTGATCTGATCCCTCTAAGAATGAGGATTTTTAGGGCTTGAAAATGACTGACATTATCGCCCAGTTAGCCCAGAGCTGACAGAAGGTTCGGGAGGGGAGGAGGAGGGGCTGGCCTGGGGTCACACAGAGGCAGGAGCCCCACCTCAGGGCAATCGGCCCTGACTGCCACCCACAGTGTCAGCCCTTGCCTGGATCATGGCGACCAGGAGGCAGAGCTGAGCCAGTGGGGCAGGGTCGCATGGGAGTGGAGCGGGACCCCAGACCCAGGACCCACACATTGCGGCCATGCACTCCTACCTGTCTTGAGCCTCCTAGGCCAGTCTGTTCGGGGCTGTCCGGCTGCAAGACTGCTGGGGGTGACAGCTCTGGCGTCCCACACTGTCGCTGGTGGCCTGGCTGGCAGGGGTCCCTGTGGGGAGAGCCGGGATTGGGGCGGGGGTGGGGGCGGCAGTGGTGTTGGATTCTGCGGGCTCTGAGCTCCCGCCCAGAACCCCCACTAGCCTGGGGCCTGAGAACAGCCACTCGCCACTCCCTCTTGAGAGCCCACCACACTGCAGCGCTCCTGCGGGAAGAAGAGCCTGAGCCTGCGGGGACCTGACTGTGGGACCAGGACCAGGACGCTCTCTTCTTAGGCTCAGGTTTGACAAACACCAGGGGCCTAAGGGCTGGGGGTCGGGAGGTGCATGCCAAGAGATGGGAAAAGGAAGCCTGGGTTCCAGATGGATCCCAGGCGAGCGGCCTAACCGTGGTTCTGCTGGGAGCATGGCCAGACTCTGCTCCTTAAGAAGGTGTGGGGGGCTACAGATCCCTGCGGGTAGTGGCTGGGGATCGGACATCTGGGTCCTCATGAGCAGGGATTGGCTTCTGGATCCCTGAGGAGCACCAGGGGACTCACAGCCTGGTTCCCCAAGGTGCTAAGGGCCAGAAGGTGGTGCCCCCTGAAACACCCAGCAAGAGATAAGTGGGACATGGGAGGGCTGGGTCCTTAACAAGGCTGGGGCTGAGGGGCAGGGAAACGCCGGCGAACGAGCCAGCACAAAATGGCGCCAGGCTCCTTGGGAGGGGAGGAGGGCGATGCCCCTCATCTGAGGCGGGGGAGGCACAGTCTGCATATGGCAACAGCATGGGGACGCAGGGGCGGTGAAATCCAGCTGGGGGAGGGTGGGATCCACCCCTCATCCCCAGGGTGCCCTACAGACTCCCAGCCCAGGCGCAGGCCTGGGTGCAGACTCGGAGCCAAGGGTCTGGGCAGGGACCCCAGAGAGGCTCTGAAGTCCCCGGTCCAGGGTGAGCTCCTCACTAGAGGCTGCCAGCCCTGGAAGAGGAAAGCGGGGGCATTTCAGACCTGAGTCCTCCCTAGCTGCTGCCATCCCAGGGGTCTGGACTTCTGGTCCCCTTGGGTACCCTGGAATGGGCCACCTGCCCTGCCCCACCCTCCTGCTTTCTCCTCCCTCGTTACATAGCACCCCTAACATCTGTTCCCCCATCTGCTCTGCGGACTCTCGGATGGGTGGGGGATGTGGGGCCTCTGATCCCCAGACCCTGAGGCCTAGGATGGCGGAAGGGGACTGAGATGACCCAAAAGTCCCAGAAATCCAACCTGAGGTCTGCACACCCAGGTCCAAAGGGAACCCGGGCATCTGCTTTCCCAACCGCACAGGGATCTGCGTCCTGCTCCCCAGCCCTGCTCCTGGCCCAGGCTTCCAGCCCCCCCACCCTTTTCCTGAGCTCTAGTCTCTGGGCTTTGCACTCGGGTGGGAAAGGGTTAAGGGTGGAGTGCTGGGGGTGGGTGGGTGGGTGGCAGGGTAGTTGTTTGGTGATAATCCCCCTCCGTGCCCAGGGTGTGGAGAACAAGGTTAGGGCTCCACGTGGGAAAGGGCCACCGCTCTGATCCTGGTGGGCTGGGGCCTCAGCCTCTCTCTTCTGATCCCCCGCCGGGCACCGCCAGCCCTTCCCCTCCCCTCCCCTCCCCAGGGCCTGCCCGGCTGGCGGCTGTCCTCAGGCTCTCCTGGGTGTCTTGGGGCCTGCCTGCCTGCCCTCCCAGCCTCCAGGTCCTGCCAGCCTGTCCCTCCCTTCCTGGGTGCCCAGCCTGTCTGTCCCAGCTCCGGCCTACCCCGTTTGCCCCTGTCCGTGAGGTTCCCTCTCTGGACCTGGCACTTGCCTTAGGCCTGTGCTCCTCTCCCTCCTGGCTTCGCTGTCTCTGCCTCTGTCTCTTCTTCTACTGCTTTGCCACTGAGTCTCCATCCGGCCTCAGTCCCCTGCCCAGTCCAGCCCTGTGCCCTGTCTCACACGGGTCCTTCTCTAGGTTTGCACGTCTGTCGGGCCCCTGCCTCTCCCCGGGGACCTCTGCCCCCTCGACACTGACGGATAACTCTGGGTGTTAAGCTACGGATTAGTTCAGGCAAAATTCTCAATTTTGCTTGCGTTCTTTCCCCTTTGGGTTATGTAAACAGTAATTCTCCCCAGATGGAACTATTTTCCTCGCTTCGAAGTGGCCGGGAGGGGGCTTAGGCAGGGCTGGGGTGGAATGCGGTTGTTCAGCAGGGAGCCGGGTGGAAGTTGACAGGCTGAGGTCCCCAGCCTGGACACCTCCTCTCCTCTCCAGGTGCTTGCCCTGATGTGACCATGCCTGTGACCTTTGTCCTCTTGCTCCTCCTGAGCCATGCCACCGCAGACCCATGCTACGATCCAGGGGGCCACCCTCGATTCTGCCTCCCGCCAGTGACCCAGCTGGCCGGTGTGGCAGCCTCCTGCCCTCAGGCCTGCACCCTCTCCCCAGGGAATGGCCTCAGCCCCGGGGACACCTGCAATGGCAGCCTGACCCTGGCCCTGGGTGGCCCTTTCCTCCTGACATCTGTCAGCCTGCGCTTCTGCACCCCGGGACCCCCAGCCCTAGTCCTGTCTGCTGCCTGGGCCGCTGGGGGTCCCTGGAAGCTGCTGTGGCGCAGATCCGCCTGGCCTGGGGCCTTGGGGGGCCCTGAGAGGGTGACTTTCCGTTCCACACCAGGCCCTAAGGCCAGTATGGCAGCCAGCCACCTCCGAGTGGAGTTCGGGGGCCGAGCTGGGCTAGCAGCAGCTGGGCTGAGAGGTCGCTGCCAGTGCCACGGACATGCGGCCCGCTGCGCTGCCCGTGCCCGGCCCCCTCGCTGCCGCTGCCGCCACCATACCACCGGCCCAGGCTGCGAGAGCTGCCGCCCATCCCATCGCGACTGGCCATGGCGGCCTGCCACGCCCCGGCACCCCCACCCTTGCCTGCGTGAGTCCTGGGCCTCTCCCCACACTCATCCACCACTGTGACCCTTGTCCCTTCAGGGGTGGGATGCTCCCACCCCTCCCCAGAACTGCATGTTCCTTGCTTCTGCCGGCACTGTCTTAGAGTCTTGGACTCAGTCTCCTCCCCACCTGCCCTGCATCTCAGCTGCACACAGGCCTGCCTGCCCAGTGGGGCTCCAGTCTCTGCCCAATATTCATTGGCCTGTGATGATGATAATGATGATGTCAATGACATTTCCCAAGCACCCAGCCCAGGGCCTTGCTGGTTGAACAGCTGCAGGGGAACAGGGCAGCTGGGTGTTTCCTGACTCCTCACGTCAACCACAGAGGGAAAGCACTCAGTCATTAAACACATACTTATCAATCAGCTACTACTATGTGCCAGGCAGGCCCATTCTACAGATTGTCAGCAGGCCCATTCTACAGATGAGGAGACTGAGGCTAGAGGTGGGAAGCCCCTGCATGAGGACTCGTGGCAGCTGTATGTGGCAGGGCCAGGATCTGAGCTTGGGAAGCTGAGTTCTGGGGTCTCGGCTTGTCCCTGCCAAGCTCCTGTCGGGTGCTGTCACACCAGGTGTTCAGAGTAGCAGACAGGAGCACAGCCTCGGTAGCCAGCTAGACTACCTGGGCCCAAATCTCAGCTCCTCTGCTTCCAGCTGAGTGACCTTAGGCAAGTTACTTAACATCTCTGTGCCTTGGTCTCCTCCCCTATAGAGTGGGGATAGTGAGAACAAATCCTTTATAGGCTGTAGTGAAAAGTCGCTGAGTTTAAGTACATGATGCCCTTAGAATAGAGCCTGACACAGTACCTCACACAAAGGAAGAGCTCCCTGAGCATCTGCCAATGTCACGATTCCCCAGGTAAGGAAGGTGGGGCCCAAGGGGAAATGTCACTTTCCCTGAGTCCCACTGCCAGCAAGGGACTGGACTTGGACAGCCAGGCCTTTGCAGATGCCATGACTATCCACTGTGCCACCCAGCTGGACAAGCGCCCCCAGGCAGGTCCCGCTCAATGCTACCTCTCCCTCCTTGCGCTTCCAGACTTGTGCTTCCAGGCTAGGTCATTCCTGTTTCCCTCCAGCAGCCCCTCCTCAGGGACAGACAGTGTCAGTCCCTTCCAACCCTCCCACCTCCAGCCTGTGACCCTTGGTAAAGGGTCTGAGTGTGTTACCAGCCCTGAGAGGTGACTGTGCTACACCAATAGACACAAAGACAGACACACCTGCGTGCACGGACCCAAGTTCCCTGGCCTTCCCTCTCTACCTCCCACGTCTTTTGCCACTCCCCTGTATTTCCTCACATGTGAAGAGCATCACGTGGACCAACTCGGACTATCCTACCGCCCTTAACCCCCTACTCTGCGCTCATCCCCATTCAGGACTTCCCTGGAGGCCACCACTGTCCAGGATTATTGTCCCCCCTGCCAACTCAAGGCCTCCACCCAGTGGGCCCATTCCCACCAGCCAAACCTGAAGATCCGCCCCCTGGAGGGGAGAGAGGGTGGGGAGACTCACCTGGCTGGAGGGCGGGGTGGGCTTCATGCGGGGCCTGGTCAGGCTGTCTTGAGGATCTCCAGGCACCCCGAGGCCAAGCTGGGCACTGCCCTCCAGGCCTGGGTAGGAGATTGGCAGTGCTGTGGTGAAGGGTGGGGTGAGACGAACTCCTATGCTGGGCTTGCCAGGCATGGTAGTCTGCGTCTCCCCTCCCCCATCTGAGCTTTCCAGAGGGGAAGTGAGGGGAAGTGGGTGACCCTTGGGTCAGGAAGACGCCAAAGCCTGACTCTATTTATGATCTGAACAGCATTGCCACCACCAATTGCCACAAAAATCATGGGAGAGAAGGATCAAGATCCCCACTAGACAGGGAGAAAACGGAGACTCAGAGAGGGAGAGTCATTTTCCCAAGAACACACAGCTGTCTCAGCTCCCTGACCACCCCACGACTCCTCTGTACTCTCTGGGGCCTGCCAGTCCAGGCTTCTCAAACCCCCTTAAGTCAAAACCCCCTTAAGTCCCAGTCTCCTCAAAGAGTGGCCCATGAACATCAGCATCTCACTTTGGAATCCTTGCTAGAGATACAAATCCCTGGGCCTGGCAGAAGCCCTGGGGTAAGTCCTGGAATCTGTGTTGTTTTTCTCAATAAATGTGTCCCTGGTAATTCTGATGAGCAGTAAGGTTCGAGAGCCACTGCCTTAGAAAACCCGATAAATGCTTCCAGGAAAATAACATACATCCTAAATAATCCTCACATGACCTATGTAAGAATTACTAGTGTGGCTACTAAGAACACACACTCTGGACCAGAAGTCTTGGGTTCAAATCTGACCTCTGACCACACCCTAGCTGCATTACTTCAGGCAGGTGACATCACCTCCCTGTGCCTTAGTTTACCCCATCTGAAAAATGGGGATGATGAGTACCAACCTGACAAAGCCGTTGTGAAAAGGAGGTATGTCAAGCACCTGGCCCGGGGAAGTACAAGACAGCTCTGTGCTAGGTGCCCTGGGCTGAGCACTTTATATTAATATCTACTCCATCTCATGTAAGCCTCATGAAGTAAACACTATAGGCCGGGCGAGGTGGCTCAGGCCTGTAATCCTAGCATTCTGGGAGGGTGAGGTGGGCAGATCACTCAAGGTCAGGAGTTCGAAACCAGCCTGAGCAAGAGTGAGACCCCATCTCTACTATAAATAGAATAGAAATTATTTGGACATGTAGGCAGGCCAAAAAAGAAATAAAGACGACAAAAATTTTTTTAAAAAAGAAATTAATTATCCAACTAAAAATATATAGAGAAAAAGTTAGCCTGGCATGGTGGCCCATGCCTGTAGTCCCAGCTACTCAGGAGGCTGAGGCAGGGGGATCACTTGAGCCCAGGAGTTTGAGGTTGCTGTGAGCTAAGCTGACGCCACGGCACTCTAGCCTGGGCAACAGAGTGAGACTCTGTCTCAAAAAAAAATAAAAATAAGAAATAAAACACTATACATGCTATTTTACAGCCAAACTGGGCTACAGAAAGAAGTCACTTGCTCCAGGAACAGAGAACGGTAGACATAAGGGTCTGGCTTCACAGCCAAAGCCCTGCTCTTCTCTAGGCACCCACAGTTACAGAGGGACCTTCAGGAGGCTCACGAGTCCCACTAGGCCTATCCAGTTCCAGTCCAATGTACCCATTTTCTTTTATTTGTTTATTTATTTTTTGAGAGACAGAGCATGGCTTTCTTGCCCAGGCTAGAGTGCCGTGGCGTCAGCCTAGTTCACTGCAACCTCAAGCTGCTTGGCTCAAGTGACCCTCCTGCCTCAGCCTCTCGAGTAGCTGGGACTACAGGCATGTGCCACCATGCCCGACTAATTTTTTCTATATATATATTTTTAGTTGTCCAGCTAATTTCTTTCTATTTTTAGTAGAGACAGGGTCTCACTCTTGCTCAGGCTGGTCTCGAACTCCTGACCTTGAGCAATCCTCCTGCCTCGGCCTCCCAGAGTGCTAGGATTACAGGCATGAGGCACTGCGACCGGCCCAATGTACCCATTTTAAATATGAGACTAAAGATGTTCTGAGACCCAGGCATACCCAGGGAGCCCCAGCCATTTCTTTTGTGTTGGATTCTCTCTTTATTTCCTTCTATGAGGGCAGGGCAGTGGGGAGAAAGCTGGGGACAGGGGAACAGAAAGCCTGGCCCTCATGTGCCCTGCCCACGTTGCTCCTAGCCTGCTCCTGCAACCAGCATGCCCGACGCTGCCGGTTCAACTCTGAGTTGTTCAGGCTGTCAGGTAGTCAGAGCGGGGGTGTTTGTGAGCGGTGCCGCCACCACACAGCTGGGCGACACTGCCACTACTGCCAGCCAGGGTTCTGGAGGGACCCCAGCCAGCCTATCACCAGCCGCAAGGCCTGCAGGGGTGAGTATGGCCTGAAGCCAGGCCTAGGGGGAAAGGAGGCTAGGTTAGACTCCCAGGTCTGAGGGAAGAGGGGTTGGGGGTCTGGACACCTGGGTCTGAGCAGGGAGGTGGCTGCAGAATTGGGAGGGAGCATCTGGGACCCAGATACCCTATTCCCCCAGCTCCTCTCCTCACACAGCCTGCCAGTGCCACCCTATTGGGGCAACAGGAGGCAACTGCAACCAAACCAGTGGGCAGTGCTCCTGCAAGTTAGGGGTCACTGGCCTGACATGCAACCGCTGTGGTCCTGGCTACCAGCAGAGCCGCTCCCCCAGTATGCCCTGCCAGCGTGAGTCCTGAGGGGCAGGGCCACAAGTCCTGAGTGGGGTGGGAAGGACACAATCCCAGGGGACAAGGGTGGTGAGGGCTGGGGGCCTGGGACATGGGTCCTCAGGAAGGCAGGGACTGAAATTCCAGAATCCTCAGTCTTGGTCAGAAGGGGGCTGAGGGCCTGGACTCCTGGTCCTGGGAGGAGCTGGCAAGAGATGCTTGCACTCTTGGGTCTTAAGGAACTTAACACTTAGAGTCTGGATGTCTGGATTCCTGGGGGAGGAGTAGGATGGCTGAGAAGTTAAATTTCTTCTTTGGTCTCACAGGAATTCCAGAGGCAACAACCACCCTTGCTACTACCCCTGGTGTTTACAGCTCTGGTAAGACAGGCTGGCAGCAAGAGGGATCGGGGATGACTCAGTTGTCAGTTACACAGAATGGGATGCAAGGGTCAGCCCTTGAGACCAGTCCCAAGGGTTTAGGTACCCCGGCTGGCCATCAACATGGATTGCAGGGATGGGTGGGGTAGTACGCTGTGGTCCAGGCATCAGGAGCCCACTGCAGACAGCCTGACCTTCCCCAGACCCTCAGTGTCAAAACTACTGCAATATCTCGGACACCAGGGTACACATGAGCCTTCGGAGATACTGCCAGCAGGATTACGGTGAGTGCCGGGGAGAAAAACAGCCAGAGGTGGCATGGATGATGTGATGACTGCCTCCACGTCTCTGGCCTTCAATTTTTTCATCTTAAATGGGAAAGGGTGTTGGATTCTAAAGGGTACTTCCTGATCTAGGAACTGAAGGGACAGAGGACAAATGGGGGAGGGGGCAGTGGGGAGAGGGATTCACTACCTTCCTGCATCTCCTCTTGCCCCATATCTTGGGCTTGTAGAGTTTCAGTATCTCCTTCAGCCTGCTGCCTCTGAGGGATGGAAGGAGAAAGAAGAACCAGTTGAATGGAAGGGGCCTTTGCCCTGTCCTGCCTATCTCGGATCCTTTCTGCCTCCCTTCATGGTCCCAGATTATCTGAGCCTTAGCCCATTCCCCACAAAGATTCACTCCACAATTTCCTAATCTGTCTGTCCACACTTGCCCAATGACCCTGGGGCCTATGACCGCAGGTAACTCAAATCTCTTAAATACTCAGACATTCAGCCCAGCCCACAAATCTAGACCAGCCCCAGCTACTTCCCTGTGTATAGGTCCCCAAACTCTTCCTCTCTCAGAATGGTCATCTGGCCACTAGTGTTCTGGGCCTTGGAAGGTGGAAACTTTTCCTCCCACCAGGATCTTCTGCCCTGCAGACCAAGCTTGCTAGCCAGAGCCCAGCCCCCAACACTGTCTAACCTCACCTCCTCAGAAAGTACATTTTTCTGACTCACTGTTAGTATGACCTCAACTCTCAGGTCCCAGGGACCAACTTCTACCTTCTGGCCCCCCAAATTCATCCCAGAGGCCCTCCCCCCAAAATACCTCTCTCTCCCATGGGTTCCACTACTGATACCTTCTGACCCCGCTGTATTAGAGACGCTGGACCTGACTTTTCTGCCTTGTTCCTGGCCCTACCTACTGTAGGGTCCTTTTTTTGTTTTGCCTCCCTACTGTTCAGGAAGCACGTAACGTCCCTTTATACTCCCCAACCCCATACCTTTACCATTATTTCTGTTTTTGCTCCTAAATTGACCCCCAAAGCCCCACCCAACAAATCCCAGGCTCCTGGGCTCCTCTCCGTCTGGACTTCCTCCCTCCAAAGGACAACGCGTAGACCCTCACCCTTCCCAATCGCAATCCTGGAACCCCACCTCGCAAACCATAAACCCCACCCTCCTAATTCTCCACCCCTCCCTGACAGTGTCTCCTCCAGCAGGCCCCACCCCTCATGACTTAGGTTCACACACTGAAAGATTCAAGATCTCTCTGCTTGACGCGATCCCTGAAGCCCACTCACCAGTCCTGGGCCCCTCCCCACCAGAACTGACCCCAACAGGACCCTGTAGGCTCCCGCCAGCCTAGGCCTGACATCTTCCCTCCCCTCAGTTCTCCACGCGCAGGTGCTAGCGTCTGAGGTAGCAGGCCAGGCGTGGCGGCAGCTGGCCGTGCGCGTGCTGGCCGTGTACAAGCAGAGGGCACGGCCCGTGCGCCGCGGGGACCAGGACGCCTGGGTGCCTCGCGCTGACCTGGCCTGTGGCTGCCTGCGCTTGCGGCCAGGCACCGACTACCTGCTGCTGGGCAGCGCTGTCGGCAGCCCAGACCCCGCGCGCCTCGTTCTCGACCGCCACGGCCTCGCGCTGCCCTGGAGGCCGCGCTGGGCCCGGCCGTTACGGCGGCTGCAGCAGGAGGAACGTGCCGGAGGCTGCCACGACCTGAGGCCTTCGACAGCTAGCCCGAGGCCTGAACACGAGACCGGAGCTAGAACGCCGTGAACCCAACCGAGGAACTAGGAAGCGACGGTGAGCGGAGCCTTTCACCTCGACGTCGCCTCGGTGCAGAGCCAATCAGACGTCGCAGAGCCCCTGACGTCACGGTGCATGCGCCAGCACCGCAGGCGTGAGAGACCTAACAGGGGGCGGCAAACTACGAGCAGGACTTTTCATCCAGCAGCCCTTCATTTGGCCTGTGCCCTATTGCCCGCCTGGAATCTATTCCCCGAAATAAAGTCTCAAATCTTGAGGAATTTAAGCTACATACCCCTAATCCATACTGGGAGAGTCTGTAGGGGCGAACGAAGAAGGCCTTGAATAAATAAGCGGAACTAAGTCTTGACTAGAGCTCCCTGACAAAGTGGCCAATCCAATGAGAGAGGCCCCCTGACGTCACTGGGTGCTAGTCATATTTGTGTTGCCTGATGATAGGCCAAATGCCAATGGGAGGGGCGTGGCTGGTAAAGGCGGGAAATTTAATGAAAGAAGGGACAGCAGTTCCAGATTTCCAGAAAGTTCCAGATGTAGGAACTTTTGGTACCTGGTGGGCCTCTGGATGGACTCTGAGAAAGGAATACAGGGACTTTGAGTGATTATGACAAGAGGGTTCTGATAGGTTCACCTGTTTTTGAAGTACAGTGGAGACTCATTCCTGAGAGAATAGCCAATTGGGAGCCACGGAGTTGTATGACATCACTTGGTGCTAAGCAGAATTCTATTCCTACCCAACAGTTGGGTATCTACAGGACAGGGGGTGGTACTGAAAAGGCAGGAGGTAGTACATACTATGAAACAGAAGGTTGTCACGACCTAGAACCTTCTTTGTCATCCTGACCTCTGCCCCTGCACCCACAACCAACAACACAATTTCAAATTTGGGTGACCTTTTCAAGAGAGTCATTGAAGGGGTACTTTGAGGGAGTCTTAGAGAAAGGGATGTGATTTGAAGTCCATTTGGACCTGGACAGCAACTCTGTTCCTTCCCTGAGAGAAAACTGAGGCTCTCAGCCAATGGGGAACCAGCATGTGCTATGATGTCATGGGATACTAGGCAGAGAGAAAGGTGCCCTCCGGCAAACATTCTGGGCTTGCTCCCGATGAGACTGAAAAAGGAAGGAAATCCCATGGGTAGCATTTGACCCCCAAGCCACCAATAATATCTTATATTAATATATGGGGGAACTTGCCTTTAGCCTCCAGCTCAGCCCAGGTTGGGGACATCCCTGAAGCAGGAGTCTTTAAGGGATTTTCTAAGAAGAGTTCCCTGTTCCAGCAAAACTATAATCCTTGTCTTTGCTCTTTTCATGCTTTCTTGAAGGCAATTCCATTGGGCATTCACCTTCCCCTTACTCCACCTTCATGTGCAATCTATCAGCAAATCCATCCACTCTGACAAAATGTGTCCATAATTCAGCCATTTTTACCAGCTCCATTGCTACCAACTTGGTCCAAGCCACCACCACTGCTCACCTGGATCATTACAATGGTCTCCACACTGGTCTTGCCACTATCCCCTTAGAGTCTTCTTCACACAGAAGCTAGGATAAGGTGGCGTGGTGGCTCACGCCTGTAATCCTAGCACTCTGGGAGGCCGAGGCAGGAGGATCGCTCAAGGTCAGGAGTTCGAAACCAGCCTGAAAAAGACCCCGTCTCTACCAAAAATAGAAATAAATTAATTGACCAACTAAAAATATATATACAAAAAAAAAATTAGCCAGGCATGGTGGCGCATGCCTGTAGTCCCAGCTACTCGGGAGGCTGAGGCAGCAGGATTGCTTGAGCCCAGGAGTTTGAGGTTGCTGTGAGCTAGGCTGATGCCACGGCACTCACTCTAGCCTGGGCAACAAAGTGAGACTCTGTCTCAAAAAAAAAAAAAAAAAAGAAGCTAGGATAGTCACTTTAAAACCTTAGGCAGATCATGTTACTACTATGCTCAAAACTCTGGAATGGCTTCCATCTCTCTCAGAATAAAATCCAAAACCTTGCCCTGCCCTAAAAGACCCTACATGATCTACCCCCCCCACACACACACACACCTCACTGACTGCACCTCCTACCCCTCGTCCTCATGCATGTCACTGCAGCCACCCTGGCCTCCCTCTTCCTTAAAAAAATGAGCACACTCTGCCCCAGGATCTTTGCACTTGCTCTTCTCTCTTCCTGGGACACACTTCCTCATTTAACAGCAAGCTGGCTTCCATATCTCATTGAGGCTTCCCATTAGGCAGGCTAGAGTAGCTATGTTGGCTTGACACAATGGAAGTTTATTTCTTGCTCATGTACATGCCCCATGCAAGTTGGCTAGAGGTGGTTTTCCACACAGTAACTCAAAGACCCAGGCTGACATGTTCACCGTATTGGAGCACCAACCACAACCCAGGGTGTCCTCGATCACTGAGGCAGGGAAAGAGCAAAAGCGCTGAATGGTCCCACATGAGCAATAAAATCTTTGGCCCAGGAATGACTCCTGGCCCTTCCACGTACAGCTCATTCATCAGGATTACTCACATGGTTCCACTCAACTGCATGAAGGCGGTGGAAATGGAATTCCCTCATGCCCAGAAAGAGAGAAGAACTGGCATATTCATTTCCTATTGCTGCCATAGCAAATTACCATAAACTCAGCAGCTATAACAACACAAATTTCTCATCTTACACTTCTACAGATCAAAAGCCCCACATGGGTTTCACTGGGCTAAAATCAAATGTGTGGGTTTTTTTGTTTTTTTTTGAGACAGAGTCTCACTCTGTTGCCCGAGCTAGAGTACCGTGGCATCAGCCTAGCTCACAGCAACCTCCAACTCCTGGGCTCAGGAGATCCTCCTGCCTCAGGCTCCCGAGTAGCTGGGACTACAGGCATGCGCCGCCATGCCTGGCTAATTTTTTCCATATATATTTTTAGTTGGCCAATTAATTTCTTTCTATTTTTAGTAGAGATGGGGTCTCGCTCTTGCTCAGGCTGGTTTCAAACTCCTGACCTTGAGCGATCTTCCCGCCTTGGCCTCCCAGAGTGCTAGGATTACAGGCGTGAGCCACCACCCCGGGCCTAAAATCAATATTAACAAACCTGCACTCCATCTGAAGCCTCTAGGATAGAATCTGTTTCCTTGCCATTCCCAGGTTCTAGAAGCTACCCATATTCCTTGGCTCAAGGCCCCTTCCTTCATCTTCAAAGCCAGGAATGGGAGGTTGAGTCCCTTTCACACTTAAAGTTTCTCCTGCCTCTTCTTCTATCCTCACAGCTCTTTCTGACCACAACTGGGAGAAGTTCTCTGCTTTTAAGGATTCCTCTAATTAGGTGGAGGCCACCTAGACAATCCAGAATAGTGTCTATCCATCTCAAGGTCTTTAACCTTTATCACATCTGCAAAGTATCTGCTGCCATATAAGGTAATATATTAACCAGTTCTGGGGATGAGTCTGGACATCTTTGGGCATCATTATTCTGCCTTCCACAGCTGGATATAGGTGACTACTAAAATTTTCCATCATGGGTCTCTTCTCAAATTTCACAACATCAAAGAGAACTTCCCTGACTACCCTAACTAAATAGCAGCCCCCTCCAATCCTTTTCAAATCTTCTTTTTTTTTTCTAGACAGAGTCTTACTCTGTTGCCCAGGCTACAGTGCTGTGGCGTCAGCCTAGCTCACAGCAATCTCAAACTCCTGGGCTCAGGAGATCCTCCTGCCTCAGCCTCCCTAGTAGCTGGGACACACAGGCAGGTGCCACTGTGCCCGGCTAATTTTTTTTCTATTTTTAGCTGTTTGGTAATTTCTTTCTATTTATAGTAGACACAGGGTCTCACTCTTGCTCAGGCTGGTCTCAAACTCCTGAGCTTAAGCAATCCTCCCGCCTCGGCCTCCCAGAGTGCTAGGATTACAGGCCTGAGCGACTGCACCCGGCTTCTTCTCAAATCTTTCATCCTACTTTATTTTTATTCTTATTGCCACCTGATATATTAAATATTTGTCTATTTGTTTACTATTTTTTGTTCCACTAAAACAGGTGTCCTCAAACTACGGCCCAAGGGTCACATGTGGGTGTTTTTGCCCATTTGTTTTTTTACTTCAAAATAAGATATGTACAGTGCGCATAGGAATTTGTTCATAGTTTTTTTTAAACTGTAGTCCGGCCCTCCAACAGTCTGAGGGACAGTGAACTGGCCCCCTGTTTAAAAAGTTTGAGGACCCCTGCACTAGACTAGGAACACCATGGTAGCAGGGATTTTGTTTTGCTCATGATGTATCTTCTGCATCTAAAAAGGGGATAGACTCATAATAAATGCTCCATAAATATTTATTGAATGAATAAATCAATGAATGCTCTAACTTGCAGCCCAACTTAAGGAAGTGTTACCTCATGTCATCTGTATCATTAGGATTCACAATATTCCCTAAATAACAGTGGTTTAAACAAGATAAAAGATTATTTCTCTCTTGCATAAAAGAAGTTCAGAGGCCAGATGCATTGGTGCATGCCTGCAATCTCAGCACTTTAGGAGGCTGAAGTAGGAGGATCAATTAAGGCCAGAAGTTCAAGGTTTCCATGAGCTATGGTTGTGCAACTGCACTGCAACCTGGGCAACAGAGACTCAGTCTCTAAAATAATAACTTTCTACCCATGAAACCTACAAGAAGAAGAAGAAGAAGAGGAAGAGGAAGAAGAAGAAAGAAGGAAAGAAAGAAGAAAGAAATAGAAGAAAGAAGGCCAGGCATGGTGGCTCATGCCTGTAATCCTAGCACTTTGGGAGGCCCAGGTGGGCAGATTGCTCAAGGTCAGGAGTTTGAAACCAGCCTGAGCAAGAGTGAGACCCTGTCTCTACTAAAATAGAAAGAAATTAATTGGCCAACTAAAAATATATGGAAAAAATTAGCCGGGCATGGTGGCGCATGCCTGTAGTCCCAGCTACTCGGGAGGCTGAGGCAGGAGGACCGCTTGAGCCCAGGAGTTTGAGGTTGCTGTGAGATAGGCTGACGCCATGACACTCACTCTAGCCTGGGCAACAAAGCGAAACTCTGTCCCAAAAAAAAAAAAAAAAAATAAGAAAGATACAATAGGAAGGAATGTGCTAAAAAAAAAAAAAAGAAGAAGAAATAAAATAATAATAATAAAAAAGAAATAAGAAAGAAAGTAAGTAAGTCTGGAGATAGTCCAGGTACCAGGAACTTTATAACTTTCTTCTCCACCATCCTTAAAACAGTCCTTGTCCTCATCGTCCAAAATAGCAGCTACTGCTCCAGCCATCACATCTGTATTCATGCAGCAGGATGGAGGAAGGCAAAGAGAAAAGATCAAAGGGCCCACACAGCTGACTTATATGAATGTTTTCCAAGAGCTAACACACTGTCCCTCTATTCTCATCTCATTGGCCAGAATTTAGTCACATGTTCACACCTAGCTGTAGGAAAAGGTGGGAATGCAGCCTTTAATACTGAGCTGCCTTGGACGCAGCTAAGCAAGGTATTTCGATATCAAGGAAAAAGAAGAAAAAGGATATTTGGGGATATTAGTAGCCCCTGCATTACAGCAGGCCCTCAACCAATCAGAGCCCAGAGGATTCTATGACATCATGAGGTGCTAGGCAGAGCAGCCTTTAGGTATTTCTTGGAAAAGAAGTTGAGATTGGAAGGAGGTGACGTCTAGCCATGAAATTCCATCCCACCTCTTGCTGCCCTAGCCTCAGATTTGTGTCTGTCTTGTTTGCTGCTGTAACCCCAGCCTCTAGGACATAATAGATACTGAGTAAATATTGATTGAATAACTAGCAGATCCTATTATTACCCCCATTATACAAATGAAGAAATTGAAGAGAGGCATTCAGGGAGATCTCACCTTGAGCTGGGGGCGAACATTCAAATGAGAGGTGATTGGATTAAACATCTTTTCAATGAAGACACTGAGCTCAGAGACACGAGAAGATTTAGCAACCGTCACACGCTAAGTAGCCCCCATTCAAACTGAGTTTCCTAGAGCAGCGCTGTCTAATATAGTAGCCACAAGCCACTCTGGGCTATTTACATTTAGATTAATTAAAATTAAAAATTCAGCTCCTCAGTCACATTAGCCGCATTTCAAGTGGCTGCTGGCTAGGATATTGGACTGCACGGATATAGAATATTTCCACCCTCACAGAAAGTTCTGTCGGATGGTGCTGCTTTAGAGAGCTCATTCACCAGCACTGCCTGGTGGGTGGTGTGTGCCTATAATCCCAGCTACTTGAGAGGCTGAGGCAGGAGAATCGCTTGAGCCCAAGAGTTCGAAACCAACCTGGTCAACATAGCAAGAGCTTCATCTCTACAAAACAACAACAAAAAAACAATCCCAGCACTGTTATTCCTTGTCCCTCAGTTTTCCCACCTGTAAAATGGGGATGATGATATAATAATAGACAATAATCCACTGGGTGTGTTTTGACGATTAAGGGAGTTAATCTATGCAATGGGTTTAGAACAGTGCCTAACACTGACTAAGGGCCAGTAGAGTTTGTTATTATTCAAAAACCCAGAGGCCATGCGTACCCCAGGAAAAGAGAACCCAGAAGGCAGGAGGATTTTGCTGTGCTCTAGGAGGCAGTGGGAGTTGAGGGCAGGGAAAGAGAGGTGAGCAGGCCGAGAGGGGCTGTGGGAACCACCCAGGCCTGGCCCCGCTGCCTCCCACTCCGGGGCCGGGGAGGTAGGAGATGAAAGTGTGGTGCAGAGTGAGTCCCATATGTTCCTTATGACCCAAACTTTGTTCCCAGCGCCCGAGACAAATAGGCGTGAAATCCACATCTGGGACCCACCTCCGGCCTGGCCATTCCCTCCCCCTCTGGGCACTGGGCCCAGTCTGTCTGCGCACTAGTATGGAGGCAGCACAGGTGGCCTCCAGAGCTCAGAAGAGGCCCCTGCCCACCTCGTGTCATTGTCAGATGGCTTCGTAGAGGAGAAGACTCCTGAAATGTACAGAAGTTTGAGCAGAAATTTGCCCCGGCAGAGAAAGGGGAAAGGGAGCCCCAGTTAGTGGGAACAATTTGGGCAAAGGCCCAGAGACCTAAGGGCCTGGTGTGGGGATTAGAGTTGGGCAGGGTTTGTGGGGTCTCTAAGGCCAGGCTGAAGACCTGGGATTTTTTTTCCCAGGGGCAGTGGGGAACCACGGGGGGTCTGTGAGTAGAGGAGGGGCGGGCTCAGCTTTGTGCAAGAGGCAGTGTTTTTTGTTTTTGTTTTTTGAGACAGAGTGCCATGTCATCAGCCTAGCTCACAGCAACCTCAAACTCCTGGGCTCAAGCAATCCTCCTGCCTCAGTCTCCCAAGTAGCTGGGACTACAGGCATACACCACCATGCCCGGCTAACTTTTTCTATATATTTTTAGTTGGACAATTAATTTGTTTCTATTTTTTTTTAGTAGAGATGGGGGTCTTACTCTTGCTCAGACTGGTTTCGAACTCCTGACCTCGAGTGATCCCCCCACCTCGGCCTCCCAGAGTGCTTAGGATTACAGGCATGAGGCACCACACCTGGCCCCAAACAGTGTTAAAACAGGCCAACATGAGCGATCATCACCACCAAGTTGGCTCAGTTCACTGGATGAGCCCAGAGAAGGCCCCGAACCCAACCTAGAAATCAGGAATCTTCTCTCAGAGGTGGGTTTTGAAGGACAGAGGAAGAATTTGGTCATGACAAGAAAGGCTGAGGAGTGGAGACTTTGTCCAGACATCTTGGGAAGCCATAGGAGAGGCAGGGTCAACTCTGGGTATAAAAAGAACCCTTTGGGATCTGTGGGGAGCAGATTGCAGAGGGAGGGAGACGACAGGGGGAGATGCTGGGAAGGAGCGGGGGGAGGACCCAGGTGGGAGAAGATGAGTTCTGAGCTCAGATCAGGATTATGGGGACAAAAAGAGAGTCAGGAAGTTAAACATCACCTACACCAGGAAGCCTTCCTCTTAAGCCTCACACAAAGAAATTATTTTCTCACCCATCTCTGAATGCCACAGCCCATTGTATTCTTACTTCTCTCACTCACTTTTTCATTCATTCAACATATTCTCTTGAGGTCTCCCAGGAAAATGCTGGCCCTGAGGCCTGAGTCAGATCTGGGACTTGCCCCATCTGAGCTGGGGAGGGGGTTAGCACAGAGACCTGGGTGCAATCATGTTCGGTATGACATGTAACAATGGAGGCAGCACAGGGCATGATGGGAGCCTAAAAGAGGCACCTGACCAAGCCTGAGAGTTCAGGGAAGACTTCCTGGAGGAGGTGAGGCCCTCCGTGGGCATTGCAGAAAATCCGAGTGTCTCCCAGACACACAGGAGCAAGCAGACTCTCTAGCGAGAGACATCAGGGGCGTGGGTTCATTCAGTCATGCCTGTTTTCTCTCCTGAGAAACCCTGTATGCCAGGCTCCGTGTGTAGTGAGGTTGGGGACCTAGAGATGGGTCGGGCTTGGGCCCTCAAGGGAGGACACATGGGGACACAGTCCCCCTCTAATGATATCCATGCTCTAATGGAGGTAGCACAGGGCATTGCGAATGTCCACAGCAGGCACTGACCCAGGCTGGGTGGTGAGGGAGGGCTTCCTGGAGGAGGAGAGCCCTACCTGTTGGGCAGAGCCTGCTCTTCCTGAAGTATCAATTGGCCTGTCTCTCCCTCTGCATATCTCTAGTTCCTCCGTTGTTTCTGCCTCCAACCTGTTCCATGTCTTTTTCATTATTTCTCCCCACCCCTGAATTGGCTGCCATAAAGAACTACTGCAAATGCGGTGGCTTATAATAACCGAAATTTATTGTCTCACAGTCCTAGAGGCCAGAAGTCCAAATTCAAGGTGTTGGTAGAGCCATACTCCCTCCTAAGGCTCTAGGGGAGCATCTGTTTTATGCCCCTTCCAGCTTCCATGGCTCCCAGCATTCCTTGGCTTGTGGCTGCATCACTCTAGTCTTGGCCTCTGTCTTCACATGGCCTTCTCCTCTGTCTCCAACCTCTCTATGGCTTCCTTTTATAAGGACACTTGTCATTGGCCTTAGGGTCCACCCAGATAATGCAGGATGATCTTATCTCAAGATCCTTAATTACAGTGTCGAAGATCGTTTTGCCAAATAAGGTCTCATTCACAGGGTCTAGGTGGACATATCTTTTTGGGGGCACTCATCATTAAACCCACTATGTTTTGGGTGAGTCACTTTCCTTGCTGAGACTCAGTCTTCTCATGGGGCAGATTGGTTTTTGTTTGTTTGTTTTTTGAGACAGAGTCTCACTCTGTTGCCCAGGCTAGAGAGCCTAGCTCACAGCAACCTCAAACTCCTGGACCCAAGCAATCCTCCTGCCTCAGCCTCCAGAGTAGCTGGGACTACAGGCATGTGCCACCATGCCCGGCTAATTTTTTCTATATGTTTTTAGTTGGCCAATTAATTTCTTTCTATTTTTAGTAGAGACGGGCTCTCGCTGTTGCTCAGGCTGGTTTCGAACTTCTGACTTTGAGCCATCCTCCCGCCTCGGCCTCCCAGAGTGCTAGGATCACAGGTGTGAGCTACTGCGCCCCGCCTCATGGGACAGCTTTGTGGGCTGAAATTAAGTCTACAGAGTGTGAGGCCAGCCCAGTACCAGGAAACTCTCGGTCTGGAGCAGCTGCCATTTTACTGATTTATGTCTTCGATAGAGCTGGGTTTTTCTGCTGTTCTTTTCCTGCCATTTTCTTCGCTTCTCGGCACATATGTCTCTATCTTGTTTTCTCTGTGTCTCTCTGTTGTGCATCTACACACACCCCCATTCCACCATTCCTCAACTGTATAACTCTGGGAAAGTCACTTCTGCCTTCTGAGACTTGGTTTCCTCATCTGTAAAATGGGATAATAACAACCTCTACATCACATGGCAGCTGTGAGGGTGACATGAACAGCTAGTACATAGAAGGGTGTCTCTCTTTCTCCCCATCTGGTTTTAAAATAAGTCCCCAAATTCTCTGATACTCCTCCCTTCAAGAGAGGGAGCCCAATGTCTTTCCTTTTGAGTGCAGGCTAGACTCGCCGACTCAGAATAAAAGATATGTGACTTCTGGAGATTAGGTCTTAAAAGGCTTCAGCTGACTGCAGCCCTGGCCCAACAGCTTAACTGAACCCCCCTGAGAGATCAGAGCCACCCAATAAATCCACTCCCAAATTCCTCACCCTCAGACACTGGGAGACAATAAACGTTGATTTTTCGTTTTAAGGCGCTGAGTTTTAGAGTAATGCGTTGTGCAGCATCAGATAATTAATACACACTTTTCTTGTGTGCTTTCTCTGTGTCTCTCTCCATTTCTGACTCTCCCTGAGTGTCTCTGCCTTTTTGTTTCTCTGTTCTTTAAATGTCTATTCAAACTCGCTATCCCCGAATGCCTCTGTCTTCCCGATTCCTTTCCAGTCTCTCCCATTATGCCGGTGGGTTTGTTTCTGGACCTCTTTCCCTCTGTCTGGGTCTCTTTATCTCTGTCCATCTGTTCCTCTCTGTTGAAGGCTCTTTCTCTGCATGAGTGTCTCTATTTATAGATGTGTATGTGTCTGCCTGTCCCCAGGTCTCTCTGTCTCTAGCACTATCTTTCTGTCCCTCCCTCTCTATTTCTCTCTGCCTGTATTACTGTACGTGTGTCTCTTTCTATGTCTGTCTGTCTCTGTTTAATATTTTTAGTGTTTTTCTCTGTTTTTCGATCTCTTTCTCTCTCCCATACCCCCCGCCGCCCCCTTTGGATTGGTAGGTCTCTCTCTGCTCTCTCTGTCTCTGAGTCTCTTT
The DNA here is from genome assembly GCA_008750895.1 of Mirza zaza. NCBI lineage: Eukaryota > Metazoa > Chordata > Mammalia > Primates > Cheirogaleidae > Mirza > Mirza zaza. Next base: position 74,986 of record VSMD01076540.1, on the reverse strand, counting down.
GCTTCTAAGTGTGTGTCTCTGTATCTCTGTCTTTGCCTATATCATTCATTCATTCTCTGTCTCCCCCGCCCCGCCTCCTCCTGCCTGGCATCTTGCTCTCGCATCTCTACCCTGCCTTCTCCCTCCGCCATATCTCTCGGCATCTATCTCAGCCTTCCCTTCCCTTCCCTTCCCCAGCCTCCGCAGTTGTGGGTCCTCACCTCCAGCTCTCTCGCCTCCGTCCTCCCGGGGCCCCCTCCCTGCCTCTCTCTCCCTCGCCAGGTCTCTGCCTCCCCCTCCCGGCCAGCGGCCCGCACTGCACCCCAGTCTCCCAGGGGATCCCCCAGCCCGGTTAAGGCAGCCCCTGGCGGAGCATCCAGGGGAGCCCTGGGCGGGGGCTGCCGGCGCTGTGGCGACTCCAGCCCGGGTCCCCGCGAGTCAGGGGGACCCCGATCCTCCGAGGCCGGCGGCCCTGAGCACGGAGACTACCGAAGACTCTCCCAGCTCCACCTTAAGCGCCCCCCCCCACCTGCCCTTTCTGCGGAGGATGGGAACAGCCAGCTCCCGGCCCCAGGTGTCCGGGCCACCCCCGCCCGCGCGGCCCCGGCGCGGCTGGAAGCTGGGGACCAGCCCCCCTCCCCATCGGCCCCCCCAATCCTGCCCCTAGGGCACCCCCCCACCAGGCCGAGGAGTGTGCACTGCTGTGACATCACCCCCCCCGAACAACACAACAAAATTAAATAACACCAAGAGAGAGAAGAGAGGGAGGGAGAGGAGGGAGGAAGGGACGAGAGAGAAGAGAGAGACAGAGAAACTGAGAGAAGAGGCAGGAAAGGAGGAGGTGGAGAGAGAGCGCGAAGCTGGAGACCGGCAGAGAGGGAGGGCGGGAGGAGGTGAAGAAGGAGAGTGGGGAGAACGAAGAGGCAGGAGCAGGGAAGGGCGAGAGGGAGGAGGAGGAGGAGGAGGTGAGAGATGCAGGATGGAGACCTGGAGTTAGGTGGCTTGAGAGAGCTGAATGAAAAGAGAACGAAGAGGGGAGTGTGGCTTAGAAACCAAGAGGTAGCCCGAGGGGGAGCAGAAGGCAGAGAGAGGAGTAGGAAGACAGGGAGGTAGAGGGAGACTGGAGGGTTCCGGGAAAGGAGGAGAGGAAAAAGGAAAGGCACAGAGAGAAGGAAGAGGAGAAAGGAGTGGGTTTGGAGGGGGGTCTTAGTCCCCCGCTGCCTCAGCATTTGGGGAACAGGGACTCCCTGCGGGGAGGAGAGGAAGGCTGGAAGTCCTGGAGGGACAGGGTCCCAGGAAGAGGGGACAGAGGAGCTGAGAGAGGGGGACAGGGCTTTGGGAAGGGGTCCCTCGGAGGCCTCCTGGGGATGGGGGCTGCAGCTCGTCTGAGCGCCCCTCGAGCGCTGGTCCTCTGGGCCGCACTGGGGGCGGCAGGTAAGACCCGAGGTTCCGGGCAGGAGCCCTGAGGGAGGGGGTGAGGGCGGAGGTGCCACGGAGAAGGATTCAGGCTGCTGTCTTCCCAGCTCACATCGGACCAGCACCCGACCCGGAGGACTGGTGGAGCTACAAGGATAATCTCCAGGGAAACTTCGTGCCAGGTGCAGCCTAGGCGGGGACCCAGGAGTCCGGCCCCCAGGCGCCTCCTTTAGATTCAGGATTCTGGGTCCCCCAATCCCTTTTTTCCCCCAGGACCAGAAGTCCCAACCCCCTCCTCCCTCCCTCAGGAGTCGGGCCAGCCTCTGAACCCCAGGGGCTCACCAAGGGACATTATACATGCGCATTTCAAGTAGTGAGTGGGAGTGAGTGGAAGGAAAGAAAGTGTGGGGGTGGAGATGTGTGTGTGTGTGTGTGTGTGTGTGTGTGTGTGTGCAGGGAGAGGCAGGCCCTGGCTCCTGCTGGGAACCAGAGCCTTGGTGGCCGGGTCCCCCACCTCCTCCCTCTCTCCCTTGCAACTCCTCTCCTCAATACATTCATTATCCCACTGTGGGACAAGGGAGACTGAAAGAACTACAACTCCCATGGGGCTCTAGGGCTGGCAGGCAGTAGATGGGTAGGCTGGCAGTCCTGAGACCTGCTGGGAGTTGTAGTTCTTTCCACAATGACTTAATTTAAGATGGGTTGGGTCAAAGAGAGGCTTGGGGATGTAGGAAGTCTTAGGAAACTATTTCAAGGTTCTTCTAGGACTCAGGATTCTGGATCCCAGTGCCCTTCTCCCTCAGACCCAGTAATCCAGGTCCCCAGCCCCTCCTCCCCAGGGATCCAGGAGTAGAGACCACAGCCCACTCAGCAGATCCCAGCATCAGGATCCAGTCCCTATTTCTGACTTGCCCCTGCCCCCAGGGCCTCCCTTCTGGGGCCTGGTGAACGCAGCCTGGAGTCTGTGTGCCGTGGGGAAGCGGCAGAGCCCTGTGGATGTGGAGCTGAAGAGGGTCCTTTATGACCCCTTTCTGCCCCCATTAAGGCTCAGCACTGGAGGAGAGAAGGTAAGGGGCCTGGAGGAAGGAGTTCCTGACTCCACTGGGGGTGGGTGTGAGTGGGGGTGGGGGATGGGGTGCTGGGTGGGAGGTCAGCCTTGGGGAAAGAGGGGATACCTACTGGGTGGAGAGAAGGCTCCTTACATTCTAAAATGGATCACCTGTTCTTCCCTCCCCAAACATGGCTCCCTAGTATTCCCATCTCTGTAGAAGCAATGAAAACCAGAACATTTCCCATGCCAGGCAGTTTTAAAAGCCTGATAAGCCCTCTCATTCTCCTAACAACCTCACAGAATACTACTATTATTACCCTTATTTTATGGATACAGAGACCAAGGCACAGAGAAGTTAAGTTAGTTGCCTGGGGCCACAAAGCTAGAGTGACAGTGTTGGATTTAAAGCAGGCAGTGTGGTCCCAGCAGCATGCATGCTGGGACTCGCTTTGCAATATTATTTCTTAGAAGAGCTGGCGCCACCCTTCAGCCAAAAGCCTCAGAGCCATTCCCCGTCCCATCCCTTCTCTCACTGCTATTTCCAATCTATGTCCTTTCTAGCCTTACTGCTAAATGTTTTTCAAATCCTTTCACTTCTCACCCCCTCCACGGCCCCCACTCTCATCCATGCCATCATCATCTCCCATTTGGACTGGTGGCATACCCTCTTTGCTAGCCTGCCTCTCTGCTTCCTGCAATCCATTCTCCACCTCGCAGCTACAGAGATGTCTAAAATGCACACCTCCTGCTCCAAATACTTCTATTACGTTAAGTAATAATAGCAAACACATAGCACTTACTATGTGTTTTGTTTGGCACTTTGTCAATGTGTTATATATATATATATATATATTCAGTTTATTTAAATAAAAATGCAAAACAAGGCCCTGCACCATTGTACCATCTGGCCCCTGTTACCATTCTCTCTTTTGTTCACTGGACTCTGGTCCCACTGGCATCTTTGCTGTCACTAAAACAGGCTGCCTCAGAGCCTTTGCATTTGCTGTTCCCTCTTTCTAGAATACCCTTCTCCTTGTTCTTTTGCAGATAACCCCTGCTTACCCTTCAGGTTTCCATTCAAATGTCACCTCCTTCGAGAAGCTTTTCCTGACCCCTCACCCCATTTAAACTTGGTCCCTTATTGCGCTTTATTTTTTTTTTTTTTTAGACAGAGTCTCACTCTGTTGCCCATGCTAGAGTGCCATGGTGTCAGCCTAGCTCACAGCAACCTCAAACTCTTGGGCTCAAGTGATCCTCCTGCCTCAGCCTCCCGAGTAGCTGGGACTACAGGCATGTGCCACCATGCCCAGCTAATTTTTTCCTATATATTTTTAGTTGGCTAATGAATTTCTTTCTATTTTTTAGTAGAGATGGAGTCTCGCTCTTGCTCAGGCTGGTTTCGAACTCCTGATCTTGAGCGATCCTCCTGCCTTGGCCTCCCAGAGTGCTAGGATTACAGGTGTGAGCCACCACGCCCGGCCCTCTTACTGCACTTTCTAGTCCCGCCCAGCAAATGCAAGACATAATTAAGCAGTTTCTTATGTGATTCATTATTTATTGTCTATCTCTCTCCAATTAGAACATAAGTTTCATGAGGTCCAGGGTTTTTGTCTACACGTTTATTGCTCTATTTTTACCATCTGTGGCACATAGTGGCAGATCAGTCCATATTTGTTAATTAAATGAAGTCACCAATATTGGGCACCTTTTATGGACCAGCACAGAGCCCGGAAAGTGGTTGGTGCTCAAACTATGCTGAATGATTAAATGACTGTTGGACTCAGAAAATACAGGAGCGGGAAATGGTAGGGAAAGGTCTTCACTGTGTTCCCCTGACAGCTGACGCCTCTCCTACAGCTCCGGGGAACCCTGTACAACACCGGCCGCCACGTCTCCTTCCTGCCTGCGCCCCGGCCTGTGGTCAATGTGTCTGGGGGTCCCCTCCTTTATAGCCACCGACTCAGTGAACTGCGGCTGCTGTTTGGAGCTCGAGATGGAGCTGGCTCTGAACACCAGATCAACCACCAGGGCTTCTCTGCTGAGGTGGTGGCCACTGACCTGTTACCTGAGACCCTCCACCCCGAGTCACCCTACTTCCTCCTACCTCACTCTGTTAATGCCTCACCCCGTCCTCCCTGACAGAATTGGACTCTCACCCTGAGTGCTAATCCTCAACCTGCCTCAGGCCCACAAAAGCTAGAGCCATTCTCTCCTCCCCTTCTGCTGGAGGACCCCCACTCTCTGTGCTTCCCCCCAGGTGCAGCTCATTCACTTCAACCAGGAACTCTACGGGAATCTGAGCGCCGCCTCCCGGGGCCCCAATGGCCTGGCCATTCTCAGCCTCTTTGTCAATGTGAGCAGAGGCAAGATTCTGAGGAGGAAGGAGCCCCAGGCCTGGGATCTGGGGTCTGAGGGAAGAGGGGGGGCTGGGGTGGGGAGGCTCAGACTCCCGGGTCCTGGAGGATGGGGGGGTTGGAGGCTTGGACTTCTAGGCTCTTGCCTCCCCGACTCACCCCCCACACAGGTGGCCGGTAGCTCAAACCCATTCCTCAGTCGCCTCCTTAACCGTGACACCATCACCCGCATCTCCTACAAGAGTAAGTCCCTGGTGTGCTGGGGTGGGGGGACACATGAGGGGTGTTCAAGAGAGGCATCCCTCTTCACTCTGGCCTGATAATCCCACAGATGATGCCTACTTTCTTCAAGACCTGAGCCTGGAGCTCCTATTCCCCGAATCCTTCGGCTTCATCACCTATCAGGGGTCTCTCAGCACCCCGCCCTGCTCGGAGACTGTCACCTGGATCCTCATTGACCGGGCCCTTAATATCACCTCCCTCCAGGTGACCCTCTGTCCACACCCCCCTCGCCCCTAGACCTGGGTATTTCATTCACTGGCCTGCGCATCCTCTTGCCTCGCCTACCCTCCTGTCCTCATAGACTGGGGACTCCAGGAGGCAAGATGGTCTGACAACCCATGGGGTGGGGTGGGGCTGAGAACAGGCTCCGCCCACACGCTCTCAAGGGCGGGGTTTCCGGCGTGACGTCACCAGGACCATTCGCTATTCACTCGCAGTTTCCCACCCTCCTTCCCCGGCAGATGCACTCCCTGAGACTCCTGAGCCAGAATCCTCCGTCCCAGATCTTCCAGAGCCTCAGCGGTAACGGCCGGCCCCTGCAGCCCTTGGCCCACAGGGCACTGAGGGGCAACAGGGACCCCCGGCACCCCGAGAGGCGCTGCCGAGGCCCTAACTACCGCCTGCATGGTATGGTCCAGTCTCCACCCCCTCCACGTCTTGGTCTAACCCGCTTATGTGTCTCCCCGTGGTGTCTCAATATAACACAGACCCACCCCGTTTTGCGGCTTCTGTATGGTCTAGCCTTCTGAGCTCCCCAACGTGGTACAGTCCACATCCGACCATTGCGGGTCCATGATCTGTCCTTCCTCTTCTCGGCTTTGTAACTTGGTACATAACCCGAGCCTCCTGGCTGCCTAGTGGTACAATTACCTATTGGTCCGTCCTTCCTATTCCTGTGACTCCCCAGATGGTACAGTCTGGATCCCCTCCCTGTTTCCTTGTGGTATGACCCTGTGCTGTTGCACGATGCGAACAGCGGCCCTCTGGCTTTCTGAGAATCAACAAAATACGATTCCTTTCCCTCCCTGCTGCCGCCCTGTGGTTCAGCCCAGCGATCTAGCTGGCTTCTCAGCATGGTACAGTCCAGGCCTCCCGCCCACCCCCAGGATTACCTTCAAGTAGTTCAGCCTGGTGCTGAAACCAGACATCCCTATCCCACCCTCGGTTGCCTCCTCGTGGTTCAGCCCGGTGCTGGTCCAGGATCTGGCCGTTTCCCAACCCGGTGCATTCCGAGTTCCCCTTCACAGCTCTGTGGGGGGGCCCTGCGCGGCAGCCCACGCCCCTGCACGGTCCAGCCTGGCCTAACTCCCCATACCATGTCCTCTGTCTTACAGTGGATGGTGCCCCCCATGGTCGCTGAGAGTCCCCATCGAGGATTGCGCCCGCCCGTCCCAAGCCTCCCCGCAAGAGAAGGGGAGTAACCCCCAAAGCAAAGCTATTAAAGGGACACAATACTTCCTGTTTCTCAGTGGTCTGATTCCAGGCGCGGTGGGGAAACAGTTGGGTATTAAAAAACATCAGTCATCAGTCTTCTTCCAGAAACCATCCCTCTCTTCCTAAACTTCCACTACGCCAATTTTTTGGCTTCCTGCTTCCCAAAACAATCATTTGGACATCGGCCCCTTTAAGCGGGTTCTCTCCTCCCCACCCCCCCCCCCCGCAATCAGGCAGCACGCGCAGAGCCATGTGCTTCCCCCTCCCGCCTGCCTCATTGGCCCGAACTGGGTCACGGTCCCGCCCCCAGCACTGTCTCCCATTGGGCAAATGTAGGTCAGTGTCCCGCCTCCCTGCGAAAGGCCAGGCAACTTCACGCGCTGAGCCTCTCACGCGCCCTCCAGGGCCTTGGCGGATCCAGGGGCCCTATTGGCTGGGCGTCTCAAGGGGTCGAGACACGATTGGCCGGTGCTTGCAGCCGGAGGGAGGCACGCGGCTGGGGTGCATGCCCCAAGAGGCGGGCGGGGCCAGGGCAGGCGCGGGCGGGGGCAGGGAGGAGGGGCGCGAGCTGTGGCGTCGGGTGTTTTGGTTTGGATTTTTTTTTTTCCGCGAAAGAAGTTTGCTTTGGCCACGCCTCAAGGCAGCCGCCTCCTCCTGCCCCCTCCTCCTCCCCTCCGCGCACACCTCTTGGTGCAGATTGCAAAGCGCCTTCCTTTGCGAGAGCTGCAGATTTTGCAAGAGCTAGGCTCGCCCACCTTGTAGAGGGAGCGCCTTGTGTCCCCGTGCACCCTGCAAAGAGCCGGCCGCTTGATTTGGTCATCCCCTCGCCCAGACTGCATGACCTCCTGGGACCCTTGTGAGTTGCACGTTTCTGCACGGAGGACCGCAAATTCCCGTCGCTCTTAGGATTTGCAGCGTTCTGGATACTGGAGGCTTGCAAGCTACGCTCGCCCGCCCCTGGGCACACACTGGCCCAAACCACTGGAGTGTGCCGGTGACTGGCAGGCCAGCCCTTCGCCTCTCCATGAGCCCGTGAGTCTGGGGGCAGGTGCCCGGTGATGGCGCGGCCTGTGAGCGACAGGACTCCGGCCCCCGTGCTGCTGGGCAGCCCTGCCGGGGCCCCCCCTGGCGGGGGAGCGCTGCTTGGGCTGCGAAGCCTTCTGCAGGGGACCAGCAAGCCCAAAGAGCCAGCCAGCTGTGAGTTCTAGCCCTCACTTCACCCAATTCAAACACCCCACTGCCTTAGGGACTCAAGTGCGGGGGGTCCACAGACACCTCCTATGTACTGGGAGTCCACCTTCCCAACCTTTAGCTACTCAGTTACTCAGGTGTTTAGGCCCTTAGATTCCTCAGCGCCCAGGACCTAAAAGTGCCGGCTCTGAAGCCCATCCATCCTGAGGACCCAGGAATCCAGGTCTCCAGCGTCCTCCTCCCTGGGGGCACAGCAGTCTAGACCCCAGTCTCCTCTTCCCTTTGGTCTGAGAATGTGGACCCCTGGGGTCCAGGGAGAAGGGAGGGGGTGTGTCGGATGCTCACACGGTGGTGACACGGGCTTGGGCGGGACCTCATGGGGTCACATGGAGTCTAGGGATGAGGAATGTGCCCCAGGAAGAGCCCCTTCCTGCCCCGTACAGCTTGTGGGGGAGGGGAGAAGGGGATACAGTGCGCAGGGGTGGGGGTGTGGTAATTACAGGAGTTACAGAGCTGTCATTTTTTTTCTCTCACCTACCCAACTCTCCACCTACCCTGTCTCCTCTTTCTGAACTTCCGTTCCTCTTTCTCTGGGTCTTTCTGTGTCCTCATCTCTGTGAATCTCTGTCCTGTCTTTCTGCGTCTCTGTCCACCTCTGTCTCTGGCGCCCCCGTTTCCGTTCTCTTCCTCTGGGTCTCTCTCCCACTCTGCGTCTCTGTCCCTTCCTCTCTCTGGGTCCTTGCCCTTCCTCTCCCGTCTTTCCCTGGATCTCCGCGGTATGGGTCTCTGTGCCCCCTTCTCCCGTGACTCTGACTCGGGGTCTCTTCTCCATCTCTATCTCCTCCGCCCATCCCATCCCCCATCCCTCCCGGTCTTTCCCGGGCCACAGGTCTCCTGAAAGAAAAGGAGCGCAAGGCGGCTCTGCCGGCAGCCACAGTCCCGGGGCCGGGCCTGGAGACTGGGGGTCCGGCGGATGCCCCAGCTGGGGCGGTGGTGGGCGGCGGGTCCCCACGGGGGCGCCCGGGGGCTGTGCCAGGCCCGGGCCTGTTGGCGCCGCTGCTGTGGGAGCGTACGCTGCCGTTCGGCGACGTGGAGTACGTGGACCTGGACGCCTTCCTGCTGGAGCACGGACTCCCGCCCAGCCCGCCGCCTCCCGGTGGCCTGTCGCCGGAGCCCTCGCCGGCGCGAACGCCCGCACCCTCCCCGGGGCCGGGCTCCTGCGGCTCAGCTTCCCCCCGCTCCTCGCCTGGGCACGCCCCCGCCCGGGCTGCCCTCGGGGCCGCCGGTGGCCACCGCGCAGGTGCGGCGAAGGGGGCGGGGTGGGACCCTGACTGGGCGGAGCTTGGGCCCGGCGGGAGGGCGGGGCGACGCTGGGGCCTGGGACTGAGGGGCTCGGGCTGGTGGGCCGAATTCCGAATTCTGATGAGAGATGTCGTGGACGGGGGCTGGGGTCTGTGGCCTCTAATGGATCAGGGACTTGGTCTCCTGGATGCATAGAGTAGGAGAGACTTGGAGCCCAAAATTCTAGGAAGCCTGCTCAATGAAGATAAATTGTGGATTTTTCTGTGGGACATGGGGACAAAGGGTCCTGATACTGGAGGAACCGGGACTGGACGTGGGGAACACTGGAGTTATTTACTGAGGAGTGGACTGGGCTCCAGAATCGGGCCAGAATCGGTGGAACTGAGATAAGACCGGAACTCCTAGGCCCTCTGCAGGGCGAAGGCGAGGGCTGGGCAGACTTCTGTTTACCCAGGACATAAGAGACTGGAAGCCCAGATTCCTGGGTTCCCCAGTGTGGGGTACTGCAGCCCCAGGTCCCAAAGTCCTCCAGAGGGGAGAAGGCCAGGGATCTTGATCCTGGGTCCTCCAGTTGGGGCGAGAGCCGAGCTTCCTACATTCTCGGGAGAGGAGGGGCCTGGGATCTCCCAGTCCTGGGTACCAGTGGTGCGGGGCTTGGGAGCCTGAGGGGAAGGTCAAGGGAAACGATTCGGCTCCCCAGAGAGCAGGGGGTCGGTATCCTTTGGAGGCTGCAGCTAAGAGACTGGAAGGAGCAAGAGGAACAGTGTTCCCCTTCGGGCATATTGGGGTCTCCAGGGACGGACTACAGGTCCGATTCTTGGGCACACCTGCCCCTGTTCCGACTCTGGGGCAGAACCACGGCCCTCCTCTTCCCAGCCGCACATTCCCGCGCCACGTGAGTTCTCCCCCTCCCTCCTCCGCGCTTCGCGCACGCGCCGTCACGCGCGAGGGGGCGGGGCCGGGGGAACGTGAGGGCGCCCGTGGCAGGGGGGCGGGTAGGAAAGCAGGCGTCGGCACGTGACTCGGCCCTGAACCTGTGTCCTCAGCTGGCCCCGGCTAGCTCGCGCTTAAAGGCACAGGCGCCTCCTTTCGTACCAACCTTCTGGAACCTCAGCGGCTTCCGCTTCTGTTCCGTAACTCTTCGGATCCAGTAGATCTTAGAATCTAACTTAAGGTCCTTCAATGCGGTACACATTGCTGTCTTTGAACAGCAGAGGGTCTAAACTTTGGTCATGGATTCAGTGAGTAGGATTCAGGTAGACTATGGGAAGAAACTCAACACTGAGAATCTGAAGTCCCGAGGTTTTAGAAGCAATAGCCCTGACTTATGTGTTTCTTAGGGAGAGTCGGTTATGACTGGGCCTGTTTGTAAAAGTAGGGCTGGCTCCACCACGTCTAAGCATCTTTTTTTTTTTTTTTTTTCAGACAGAGTCTCACTTTATTGCCCAGGCTAGAGTGAGTGCCTTGGCGTCAGCCTAGCTCACAGCAACCTCAAACTCCTGGGCTCAAGCAATCCTGCTGCCTCAGCCTCCCAAGTAGCTGGGACTACGGCATGTGCCACCATGCCCGGCGAATTTTTTCTATATATATTTTAGTTGGCCAATTAATTTCTTTGTATTTATAGTAGAGATGGGGTCTCGCTCTTGCTCAGGCTGGTCTCGAACTCCTGAGCTCAAACGATCCGCCCACCTCGGCCTCCCAGAGAGCTAGGATTACAGGCTTGAGCCACTGAGCCTGGCCAACATCTAAGCATCTTTATGGCTTAGGGAACCTTTATATTTTATGTTGGGGAGGTTAATCCCTCGCAGGCTTTATGCCAGGCCCCTGAAGGGCCATCGATGAGGTGAATATGATACCTGGGCAGGGGCTAGCTTCTGGGAACCCCTACCCAAAATAAATACACGCTCAGCTGACATATTCTGTTTCCCCAAGGCCTAACTTCTCGGGACACACCCAGCCCTGTGGACCCAGACACCGTGGAGGTGCTGATGACCTTTGAACCCGACCCAGCAGATCTTGCCCTGTCAAGCATTCCTGGCCATGAGACCTTTGACCCTCGGAGACATCGCTTCTCAGAGGAGGAACTTAAGCCCCAGCCAATCATGAAGAAGGCAAGGAAAATCCAGGTGCCAGAGGAGCAGAAGGTGAGTGCCACCAGATGTGGGACACAGGCTTGGTCAGGGACAGGTCTCACCAGGGATGGGTGTTTTCTCACAGTCAGGTCTGGGCTTCTCATTGGGATTAGCTCTCAGCCTATCCTGGCCTACAGCTAAGGATCGGTCCTCCTTGGCCGTGGGGTGCAAGGCGGCAGGAGTTTTTTGGGTTTTTTTTGAGACAGAGTCTCACTTTGTTGCCCAGGCTAGAGTGAGTGCCGTGGCGTCAGCCTAGCTCACAGCAACCTCAAACTCCTGGGTTCAAACAATCCTACTGCCTCAGCCTCCCGAATAGCTGGTACTACAGGCATGTGCCACCATGCCCAGCTAATTTTTTGTATATATATTTTTAGTTGGTCAATTAATTTCTATTTTCAGTAGACACGGGGTCTCACTGAGATTTATGAAGCCAGTGTCATTGACACTGAGATTTATGAAGCCAGTGTCATTGACACTGAGATTTATGAAGCCAGTGTCATTGTGGGATGCAGACTTAGCCAGCCTGTCTAGGTCTGGTTGTACAGGCTTGGAGCTTCTCCTATCACTTGGACTCAGAACCCTCAATGGGCAGGCCTCAGGCCCCATATTGGCCTGTGGACTGTCTCTCCTTGGCAGCTAGCCAGGCTGGGGCTGAGCCTTTGATCTCTGATTTGGGACATCCTTCGAGTGTTTGCATCTACCTAAGATATAGACTTTGCCAGCCTTACTAGGCCTTGTTTCCTGGACCTGGACTTCTCATTGGTGGAAGGCCTCAGGTTCCCCATTAACAAACAGCCAAGGCAACATTCTGATTTGAGGTGGTTTGGGCAGTCACTGCATCTTTGTAGCCTCCTGTACTTGCCATTTTTGAAGTCTCCCCCTGCAAGAGGTCCCTGGGCTTCTTTTATAAAAAAGTTTTTGCCGTGCCCTTGTGTTAGACAAAACTACTTGAAGCAGCTAGGACTGGCTTGGAAGCCAAATCTAGATGACTGGTTTCTCCTGCTATAGGGCCCTGTTGCTAGGGACTGGATTTGCCCCGGCAAGAAGGAACTAGGCTTTAATTAAATGGGGGAGGGGGAAGCATCTCTGTGAGCTAGGTGGTCCTTGTTATTAAGGAACAACCAAATTCCAGGATTGGAGGAACCTAGGTATAATCCTCCGGGGAAGTCTCAGGACAGTCCCCTTTCCTAAGGGACAATTCTATCAACCACGTACTGTTGGGGAAGAGGCAGCTCCTGGCCTCAGTTCAAGGCCAGCAGGTCAGAGATTGGCCACAATCATTGGGACCACTTAGACTTCCCTTTTCTTTGCTGAGGAAAGATGAGTTTACCTTGGCAACCAGGTCAAAAGGGACCCAGCTCTGGATTTTATGGGACATCAAACCCACTCGCTAGGGGGCCTAAGCATTCCTTAGCAACCAGGATCTGGAAAGGTAATGATATATAGGGCAGTGCTTTTCACTGGGAGAAGCCCTCAGCCCCTGAAGGCCTTGTTGCTAGGGAGCAAGCATCCTTAGCAACCAGGAGGTAATGGCAGGCCCTTTGTCAAGTTGGGAAGGCTGGGATCTGCTTTGCACAGTGGAGACTTGGAGCCGAGTTGCTTAGAGTGGGGGTCTAGCTCATGCCTTACCCGTTGCTAGGGGCCTGCTCTCCTTAGCAACCAGGGCCTACAACTTTGGGTACCCATCCCAGCAGAAACCCAGTATCCTTTAGGCTCTAGTGCTGGACAAGCAGCAGCCCTGAGGGTCTGTTAGAAGCTGCTCCTCCCTTCCTCTCTCGCTGAGGCCTGGGCCCCTTTGGACTTCAGTGCCCTCCCACCCCTCCACCCCTAGGACGAGAAGTATTGGAGCCGGCGGTACAAAAACAACGAGGCGGCCAAGCGGTCCCGGGATGCCCGGCGGCTGAAGGAGAACCAGATATCAGTGCGGGCGGCCTTCCTGGAGAAGGAGAACGCCCTGCTGCGGCAGGAGGTGGTAGCTGTGCGCCAGGAGCTGTCCCACTACCGCGCCGTGCTGTCCCGCTACCAGGCTCAGCACGGGGCCCTGTGAAGCCGCCCCCCAGACCTCCACCTCTCTCAGACTTGCGCCCTGACACCCTGTTCCCTCCCTGCCCTGTGCCCCATGGGCCAGCCAGCTGGGTGCCCCAGGGACGTGATGCAGATAAATACATTTATATTTTTAAGAAAAAGCAAGCCTCCCCCCTCCCTCGAGGGGGCGGGGAGGGTAGTCTGTGTGTGCCCCCGGCACGTCGGGGACCCCACCCTTCCACGCCTCCGTTAACACGATCCTGAATAAATCTTGAGAACCCCAGAGCCAGCTGTTGTGGAGGAGGCAGCTTCCTGGCCCGGATTCAAGGCCAGAGGGTCATACTGGCTACAGCCCGTGGGCAGATCCGGGCTGCTGTCCATAAAAGGCAGGAGCTGCTGTCAGATGTAGGAAAGGCAGGAGGTCTGGGAGGAATGAAGCGACCGCCTTTATTGCATAGACCTTTTCAATTGCTTTTTAAATTGGGGAGGAGGGACGCACATGAGACAGAACAAGAGATATGAATTTCCTCACCCCCACCCGCGGAGGGAGGAACGTTAGTGCAAATCCGAGCGCCGGCCCCGGGGAACCTGCCCCTCCTGGGCTGATTGGCCAGTTAAGTGGAGGCACCGGAGTGGATAGGGCGAGACCCGGGCCCTGACTGGCCAATTAACTAAGGCCTCCCCCGGCTCGTACATTCCAGGCACCGTCAATGGGCGACGCGTAAGACAGGCTCCGCCCTCAGCCGCCCTGGCCTTCAACGAGCCGGACGCGGGGGTCTGGGCTTACTCAGGGTCGGCCAAAGCTCAGACGCCAGGCCCCACCCTCTTGGTCAGGCACTACCCGGGAGACGGGCCCATTTATGTGTAACCATGAGGACACCCACCCCCTGGAACTCAGACCACTGTCCAGCTTCACGTTGGGTCCCTTGAGGGCGGGCACAATCCTGAGATAGGGCCAGGGCCCTTGCACGTGGGAGCCACAGCCCCGAATTTGGCAGCCAGGAATAATGCCCTAGCTCAGGCTCCGCCCCTTGGAATGTAGGCCCCGCCCCCGGCGGGTTCCAAGTTTGGTTGGGTTCAGGGTTCTCGCCCAGTGCAGCCAGGAGGCCCAGTGAGCAGAGTAGCGAGGCCAGGATGCATCTGCGCCTGCAGCGGCCCATACTCCACCTGCTCCCCGTCCACCGTGAGCACACCGCGAGGAGTAAGCGGCTCAAGGCGGAAGGCACGGGCCGCAGCGTAGCCCAGCTGCGGACAGCCCAGGCTGAAGTGGGTACCATGCTCCATGGCCAAGAAAAGGCGCAGTAGTGTGGCCCGCGAGATGCCACTTCGCACCCAGCACAGGTGCACCAGGCCATCATCAAAGCGCGCGTGAGGAGCCGCCACCATGTCAGCGCCCAGGTGGCTGGGCGAGATGGCCAACATGAGCACAAAGTCCCCCTCTACCGTCACCCAGTCTGGGGGCAGTGGGGCGCCCAGTGGAGGCAGCAGGTGGTCAGGTGGGCCCCAGGTAGACATTGCTACAGGGGCATCAGAGGTGGCAGGTGGGAGCCCAGAGGATGGGGGAATTTCTGGGGGACCCTCAGCAATAGGTGAGAGTAGAGCTGCCTTGGGAGAGCCTGGAGGTGAGGACAACAGTGGATCTGGGGACAGAGGAGCATCCCCAGCCCCACCCCAGTCCCCGGCCAGCTCTGGGCCTCCGCCATTGAGGGACAAGATGGGCAGAGGTTCAGGTGAGCCAGGGGAGGCCAGGACAGACTCAGGCAGGGGCAGGGGCAGGGGCAGGTCAGACACTGATCGATGCAGGGGTGAGTGGGCCATGGGTGGGGCTGAGTCTGGGGCCAGGGTCAGCTCTGACTTGGCTCGGGGCAGGCCGTGGGTGGGGGTGGGTGAGGCAGTCTCCCCAGCGGCAGGGAGGTAGGAGAGGCGTCCGCGGTATGTGTGCAATGTGGCAAGGCCCAGCACTGTGCCCAGGGTGAAGCGGGCACTGCCCAGGGCCCTGAAGCGCTCACTCTGGATATCCACGTCTGACACAAAGCCCCAGGCCACAGCCAGGAAGGAGAAACAGCGGGAGCCTGAGGCCAGTGTCACGGAGAGCAGGTCCAGCGGGTGGCCGCCACCCCGGCAGAGCAGCAGTGAGCAGTTGAGCAGCAAGTCGAGACCCAGGGCTGGCTCAAACCTTCACAGCCAAAGGACGGACACAGTGGGAAAGAGCAGATGGGCTTGGGTGAGAGCAGAATGCAGGGCAGGGGCAGAAAGACACAGGCAGGCAGGGAAGCTGGGACCAGGGAGGCCAGGGTCCTGAGCCCACCACAGCTGGTGGCCACCTCCAGGTAGACTCTTTTTACTGGGCTAGGCCCCCTGTCAGTTCTTTCATTCCATAGCATTCATTGAGTGCCTTCCGTGTGCCAAGCCCAATTCTAGACTCTAGGGATACAGCTGGGGACATGCCAGGTAAAAATGCCCAGGACCTGGGGGCAGAGCATCCTACAGTCAGACTGGCTTACTTGGCTGAGGGGGAGTGCTGGGGGGGGGTCCCTGTTACCCCGGAGGGCTCATCCCTCCCCTCATGCTATCCTCAGCCTCCCCAGCAGAAGCCCCCAACCTACCCCCCGCGCTGGTTCACTGCTCCAGCCAGCGCGTTGCCCGAGCCGCAAGGGAGAATACCCACGGGCATCTTCACAGCCTCCTCCCAGTCAGGGCGATCTAGGAGTCCGTTCAGCACCTGGAGGGTGGAAGACCAGATGCCTGGGTCCTGGTCCCAGGCTGGGCAGTCCCCCAGGGCTCAGGGCAAGGGTACTCCTGCTCTACCTCATAGAGGAGCCCATCTCCTGAGACAGTGACGATGCCGTCCCACTCACTCAGGTTCAGCCCCTGGACCAGCTCCCGGGCGTGGTTCTGTCGTTCTAATGTGGGAAACCAAGCAGTTAGGCAGGCTGTCCCACCCACCCCTCCAGGACCCAGAAGTCCCACCCACCACTTTGCTCTCTAGGACCCAGGAGTCCTAGTCCCCAGCCCTGACCTCCCATCCTGACCCGGCCCTTACCTGTCTGTATGAGGTTGAAGGAGAGCCCAGCTTCAGAGATCATGGGCAGCACGTGGTTCTTACACCACTGCCAGGCCAGGCCCCGCCCCCCAAAGGGATTGACCAGCAGGAGCAAACGGGGTGGCCTTGGCAGAAGCTCCGGAGTGATCTCTGCAGAGAGAGGGAGGGTAGGGTCTACAGAGGCCAGAGACCCGGGCCCCTCACCTAGGAAACAATCCCTTCAAACAGACCCTAATGGAATGCGGGAAGGGCAGGCACTTGGAGCCTGCTGGCAATTTTCCTCTCCCAGCTCTCCCTTGGGGGCTAGGTCCAGGTATGCAGCCCCGCCCCCTCTCCCACGGTGCTGAGACAAAGGCAGAGCTTGGAGGTGAAACCAAATGCCCTTTGTACCCACGTGGGAGGAGGGCACAGAAGCTCAGTTGCCCACTTTCCTCAGGATCAGTTTCCTCCACCCCTCACTGTACCATCTAAGGGCCCCAGGCAGCCAGCAGGGCCTTGGAGGACCTAGGAAGGCTCATGAGAGCCTCCAACCTTTACCTTCCTGCCCTAACTGAGGACCCTGGGGAGCGGGAAGCTCTGTCTAAAATAAAAGCCTTCTCTCACCTTCCACAGGCTGGATTAGAGCCACCTCTGGGCTCCTGAGATGACCTAGGAGGCCACTGTTGGCACTCATCTCTCTGGGTGGGGACTCATCATGTCTCAGCTTGCTGCTCTTACCAGCCCAGGAGCCTCTGATGACTCCTGATGTCAAGACTCATGGATGGGGGTAAGGGACAGAGACAGAAATCTAGCAAGAGAGCAGAAGCTATGAATCATTTTCTCTGCCTGTGTTTTTGTTCCTTTTGTAGCCCATCCCTGTCTGTGTATCACTCTTCAGTGGACTCAGAGAAACACATCACACAGACAGATGCACACAAAAATAGAGACAGAGATGCCCACAGGGGAGTTCTGCAGAGACACCAAGGTGGCCCTAGGACAAGAGCGGTTGCCCAGAACCTCACCCCCATCCCCAGGCAGCGGCAGTCCTCGGAGCAGACAAGTGAGGGCAGTGGCCCAGCGCTGGGCCTCAGCACGATTCTCTTCGTAGGTGGCTGCCCCATCTGCCTGGAAGGTGCGGGTGGCTCTGCGCCGGGCCCCACGCCGGCCCCGAGGGTAGGTGTAGATGCAGAAGTAGGCTGCTGAGTCTGAGGGGCTGCGGCTTCGCAGGGTACAGCAGCCTGAGACCTCAGCCAGTGGGACCAGGCCACCACGGGGCCGGGCTTCAGGTTTGGGGCGCAGGCGCTGTATGTGCAGGGCCTGCGATGTGAGGGTGAGGGCGAAGCGTGGGCCACGGGCTGGGTAGGAGCCAAACTCGCCATGTAGGAGTGGGGTGCTGGCAGCCAATGGCGGTGGTGGCGGGGCCATGGCCTCAGCCCTGTCCAGGGTGCTCCTAGGCCTGTGGCCCCAGCTCCCAGTCAGCTCCTGGTCCGGCTTCTGTGGGAAGGGAGGAGGGCAGGGGTCAGAGTCCAGGACCCCCATGGCAGGTGGAGGGAGGGGCAGGGCCTGTGGACAGGAGGAGACAATGAGGGGCGGTGGCAGGTGATACAGAAGCACCAGAGACAAGCCCAGACAAGTGTGGGGAGACCCTGAGGATGTAGGGCAGAGGTCAACTGCGCAGGAAGGCCAGCATCCTGAAGGGCCCAGAGACCCAGGCATGCAAACGTTCATTCATTTATTCTCCAAATAATGATTCAGTTGCCTCTATGTGTAATCATGAGGCTAGTGGCCCTGCAAACACAGCAGGGAACAAACCAGACAAAAATCCCTATCTTTATGGGGTTTGTATTCTAATCAGAAATCAGAAAAGCAAGATAAAGGAGTTAAGTATATAGTGTGTTGGGTGATGATAAGGGCTTTGGGGAAAAATAAGGCACAGGAGGAGGATTGGACAGTGGAGACATATACAGAAACAGACATGCAACGACTGAGAAAGACACCCCACACACGGAGTCACCTCCAGGTGCAGAGAGTAAACAGCTAGACACTCAGACAAAAACAAGGGAGGGATAAGGTCTGAGAGCCAGAGAAACACTGAGAGGAGACAAACAGCTTCATTAAGATGAAATCCAGGATGGCGAAAGATACTTAGGAGAGTAAGAGTTTCCCACCCCAATGAGAAAGGCAACAGACAGAGGGAGAACAGGTAGGAGAGGCAGGAGGCAGGGATGTGGACAGCTGGAGAGAAGGAATGTGACACAGAGGGACTGAGGGGTCAGAGAGGAGCCACATGCAAGCACCTGCAAGGGGCAGGGGCCAAGAGTTGGTCCCTGAGCACTGACCTGGGGTGTCTGGCGGCCTGCTCTCCAGGGAGCGGGTGGGAGCGGGACTGAGGTCCCTTCCCTCCCCCTGCCCTCTGCCCAGCTTCTGCCTCCTTCTCCTCCTCCTTTCTGCTCACCTTTGTTCCTCACTGCCCCACCCAGCCACCTGCCAGTCCTGCCCCTCACCTTCCTCAGGCCAGAGCAGCCCAAACACACCCCCGTCTGTGGACTCACCCTCTGGAACTACCTCTGCCCCACTGCCCGGGGTGGCTCCTGCAGGCCCAGGGTGTCTGCGGACTTGCACTGGCCCTCTTATGGGAACCTCAAATCAGGCTCAAGCACAGAGCCCTAGATGTCCTCCAGTCCTGGGCCTGGGTCTCTGTCCCCGGGTATCCGAGACCTGGGCCTGGGTCACCATCCATTGGTCCCCAATCCATAGGCCCGAGTCTTTGTGCCTGGGTCCCTCGGTCCCAAGCCTCCATTCCCACTCTATTTCCAGAACCCAGTCCCAGGCCTGGGTTTCCATCCCTGGATCCCTCAGTCCCGGTGCACGTTTTCCATTTCCATCTCCCACCCCTGGTATCCCAGTCCCGGGCCTGCGTCTCTGTTCCTCTCGACCCCTCAGTCCCCCGACTCTGGTCCCTGCACCGACCCCCGCACCCTCCTCACTCGCCAGGTCCTCCTCCAGGCGGCCCCTCAAGTCAGCACCAACCGCCCCCATTAGACCTAGGGGTGGGAGGAGGGTGTGCATCTGCTCAGCCAATGGCCGCGCGACCGGCCTGAGTCACACCAATAAGAGCACAAGGGGGGCGGGGCCAGCCAACTCGCGAGCTTGGCGCAGAGGTCGGCCGCGGGAGAGCCCGAGAACTGGGCGGGGCATCACGCTTAGCGAGACCGGGCGCCATTCTAGGTAAGGGCAGACACGCGACAGAGACGGCGTCGCGGCGCTATTGCCGCCATCTTTGTTGAGAGCAAGTGGGCCTGTCCCATCCATTGCGTTCAGGAAAGAAAAGAGGCGTGGGGAGGAGGTCCTTAACTGCAGAGGCAGAGCCCATACCACAGGTAACAAAGGCCCAGAGCCATGCAAAGGGAGTTAGTAAAAGAGAGACCCGAGAAGCAGGGTCAGAGGCAATAAGAGGGGGGGGGGGGGGGGGACAGAAAGAGATGTTTATTTTTTAGACAGTTACAGACTGAGTCAGAGACACAGAGAAAACCAGAGATATATAGACAAAAAAACCAAAACAGTGGGATTGAGAAAGTGCAAGGTAAGGACACAAGAAAACCCAGAAAATAACAGATAGGGGGACAGATGGAGACAGGCAGTTCTGGAATGAAAACCAGGGAGAAGAGGCTCATTCATTCACAAGCTATTTACCTTAGGCTCAAACCAGCCTGGAGGCAGCATGAGATAAACATCAGCCCAGTGAATGACCCAGTCACATGGCAAGTCAGAGACACAAAGGGAGAGGGGGACAGTATCGGTCACAGACCTTTAGGGAGGAAGAGAATGTTAGAAGCCCAGAGGCTGAGAGGAACTGAGACAAAGAGTAAGTGAAGATGTTGACAGACACATAGAAGCAAAGACAGTGAAACTGAAAGAAAGGTAAGGATATATTAGGAGATTTAGAAACAGATGAAATTGCAGAGAGAGAAGGAGATAGGGACAGAGGTCACTAGAAAGAGACAAATGTAGACAGAAGTTCATTTATTGCCAAACAATGTAACATGCATCCAACCCACAGTAGCAACAGCACCAGATAATATGTGCCAGGGTGACGCAGAAAGAGATAGAGACAGGGACACACCAAGCTTGGGAGCCTGGGGGAAAAGAAGGCAGGGACACTGACCAAAGAGGCTAAGACACAAACACAGAGACCAAGTCACAGAAAAGAGGGAACAGGAAGGAGGAGGAGGAAAAGAAGGAGGAAAGACTAGTTGTTTGACCTTTGGCAAGCCCTCGATTTTCCACCTCAGCGGCCCATCTGTGAAACAGAGAGAGCAGCTCTGAGATCACAGACAGAAGGGCCTCAAGTGAGGTGTTCCCACAGTATGATGATCTTGGCTTTCAGATGGACCCTTACCTGGTCCTGCTGTTTCTCTGCTTCAAGGTGTCCATTCATCTGCTGGCTCTCTGCTCCGCTACATCAACAGGACCCTGGCCCTGGGTCTTACGCCACAGGAGGGTGGTACAGGCAAGGAGTCAGGCCTCACTGTGCAGGCCTGGCCTTTGGCTCTGTGGAGGAGAGGTAAATGAGTAGGAGCATTGAGAGCCAACTGCAGGCGGCCCTGACAGGCTCAATGTGTCTGAGGACCAAGAGACAAGGGCCTCCCTAAGGAAGGAAAAAAGAGGTCAACTCCATCACTGCCCCACCCAGTCCACCTTGTTGCACCCAGTAAGTGCTAATAATAGGAGTGAGGGCTCCTTTTCATCGAGCTTTTATGTGCAAAGCACTGACCCAAGCACTTTTATTAACTTACATAATCCTGAAAAACACCCTACATGCCGGGCCTATTATTATACCTTTTAGTAGACACGGAAAGTAAGACCCAGAGAGGTTAAGTGATTTGTCTTAGATCACAGAGAGGTTAAGTGACTTGACTAAGGTCACAGCATTTGTAAGTGGCAGAGCCAGGATTTGAATTTGGTCACAGCCTGGCAAGGCCCCATCTCACCATAGTTCTATGTCTCTACTTCTCCCTGGGTTTCCATCTTCCTCCTTTTTCTAGGTCTCCTTCCCACCCTCTGGGCCTCCATTTCCCCCACTGGGTCTCCGTTCTTCCTCTTCTCTGAAACTGTCTCTCTCCCTCTAGGTCTCTGTTCCCTTCCCTTTCAGGAGTTGTTTACCCATCCCTCCGCCCCATCCCCCAAGCCTGGGCCTCAATGTGCCTTCTCTGAGCTACAGTACCGTGCACACCGAAACTGCTGTGCCAGTTGAAACTTTCTAGCTGGAAAAAGCAGCCCACTGGTGAAGGAGGCTGAGGAGGAGTCAGAGAAGAACCGTCTGGGGTTAGAGAGAGAAGCTGAACCAAAAAGGTGGAAATACAGGGTGCTACAAACTGAGCTGCAGCAAGAAGATTTCGGGTTAGAACTCAAGTAGGACTTCCCAAGCTGCGGCTTGCGCCTAAGGAAATGCAGCGCGAGATAAGGCAAAGGTGAACCTGATAAGGAAACGCCCAACACGTGGGGTCAGAGGTGTTCCCAGGCCCTGACTAACCCTGCCAGCCCCGCCTCCTCACCTCCAATACTCGGCCCGCCGGGTCCTCCGGGAGCCACCGAGAGGCCGTCGGCGTCGGGCCAGAGCGTCACCGCGCGACGAGTCCTCCTACCTCCACGCATCTCTCTCGCTCCCAAATCCCTTTCTTCCGGAAAACTATAGAGAACAGGACCTGGGTAGGGCCAGAGAGGCCCCCGACGTGCTGGCCCTTCCCTCCTTGACGTTGCGATTCTTCCTCTTTGGTTGTTTCTCCGCCCTATTCTGTTGTTGCCTATCCGGCCAGTCATCCAACTCACCACAGAGAAGCCCGGATTAGTGGTAGAGCGGCGTGTCGCGTCCATGTGACGTCACGCCGCCGCCGCGCTCTGGAGGCTTTCCCCGCCCATTCCGGGCCCGTTCTCTCTTTCTGAACCTGGCGGAGCAGGAGACGCCATCATGGTGAGCTAGCTTTTCGGCGTTCAGGGCTTGGCCATCCGCCGCCATCCGCCGTGGTCTCGGGTTGGGGGCATGCTGGAGGGAGGCAGGGGTTCCGCGGGTGTCCGAAGGAGGCAACTCCCGAAGTGGGGGGCTTCTCTGGGGGCCCGGAGACCAGGGATGGATCAGGGTCAGCCTCTGGCTCCTCTTGTGTGCTTACGAGATCGCCTCCATTGAATAGATGACCAAATTGAGGTACTGGGAGGCTGAGTGATATGATTGGGCTCACGAAGCCAGGAAGTGGCGGATTCGTACCCAGGTGGCTGTCACGCAGTCATTGTTAACCACTTGTCTTTGCTGCCTGTCACTTCTTAGTCTGGAAAGTTGGGTTCTTGCGGGCTGGGTCGAGGGTTAAGTACTCGGGACTTAACTGGAGCCAGGCGGGCTCAAGACTGTCAGATCGCTGCCCACCTTGTGTTGCTTTCCAGGTCTGTGCTCTCGTGTCTGTCGTTTCACGGGGACATAGTAATCTCTCAGAAGTTTGTGCATTTAGGAAGAAATAACAGGAAGCGCTCATCTTGCAAACTGTAACTGTTAAATAAGTGGTGGGAACTAGTAATGCTTAAATAGGTTTTTACAATTACTAGCACAGTCTAAAAAACTTCATTTACTCAGAAAAGGAGGGCGGGGAAGTAGTGGGAATGGTGGGCTTCTCAGCTTTAAAGTGAAGTTATCAAACTATCTCATAGAGTTGTTGGATTGGCATAGATAACTGCATGCAAAGATTTGTTGCCATTGTTGTTTAATTTGGCGACTCCGTTAAGGTGTTACAAGGTACTGTGTGCCGTGTGGGGAAGGCTTTGTATATGTTCCTTTTTTATGGAGGGGTCAGTTGTGGTCCAAGGTCTCCCAGTGGTGAACCTGGGAATTGAGCTGGTGTGTTAAGAGTTTGGGGCCCAACTCAGTCTTGGAGGTAAGTAGTAATTGTGAACATTTATGGGGTAAATGGCCTGATTCTGAACTGGGTCCATGGTTGCCCTTTCTCCCTTGCAGGGAGTCGATATCCGCCACAACAAGGACCGAAAGGTTCGTCGCAAGGAGCCCAAGAGCCAGGACATTTACCTGAGGCTTTTGGTCAAGGTGAGTTTGGGACCTGAGATCTTTGGGTAGGGTTGCCCCAGATTTGTGTCTTTCAGATCCTCCATTCTAGCATTGGTACCAGACTCTTGTCAGGGGCCTGCAGGACAGGCTTTGATTATCTGGTTCCGTCCCAGTTTCAGTGTTTTTAGCCTCTAGGCTGTGTACAAGTTCGGAATGGGGAGAGGGCTCTCTGGGTCCTTGGCCAGGAAGGACCTGGGCCAGTTTTCTCCCTTGAGTTCACTGGGTTGGGGGAAAGTGATAAAATCCTTCTGGCCCAAATCATCATTTGTTTGTTCTTTCACCAGAATGTGTGAGAAGTGAGCTGTCCCAGGTTCTCATTCTGACTTTTCCCTACCCCTCCAGCTGTACAGGTTTCTGGCCAGACGAACCAACTCCACCTTCAACCAGGTTGTGCTGAAGAGGTTGTTTATGAGTCGCACCAATCGGCCACCTCTGTCCCTTTCCCGGATGGTGAGTGGCTGGTCCAGGCAGCATAGGAGGACTTGGGGAGCCACTGGGTCTTGTCTGTTTGGAAGGGTGGGCTTGGAGCTCTGCAGGAGCAATCTGAGCCACAGCTGGCTTCGCTTCTGGGCCTTGTTTCTTTCTCATTGTGTGGTGGGGGATGGTCAAGTGGCTTCATGAGACTCCTGAGGCTTCAAGTCACATAGCAGGAGTCTTACATGTCAAAAGCCTTCTGTAGGAAATATATGTTGGATAGTCTGTGCTTGCATTTTTCATCTGGAGTTTTCTCCAAGCCACACGTGAGATGAGGCCTGTTGTAGTTTGAGGGGTGTGGTCTGAGTGGGTTTAGCCTATTCAAGGGATACAACGATCCTGGTTCTGGGAGTGCCAGACGCAGGGGAATTAGATTTAAACACCAGGACGTACGACATGCATCCTTCTTCCCCTCCCAGATCCGGAAGATGAAGCTTTCTGGCCGGGAAAACAAGACCGCTGTGGTAGTGGGGACCATAACCGATGATGTGCGGGTTCAGGAGGTCCCCAAACTGAAGGTGAGTGGGATGGGTCAAGGGCACAAGCCTAGGAGGAGAGTCCACAGACCTGACTGAAACCTGCTGTGCTGTGGTGGCTTTGGTCCATCTTTATTCTGCATCATCTCCTGAAACATGCGTCATGTTTCCGGCTGGCTTTTAGAATTGGGTGCAGGTCTTTGTTGGCATTGTTGATGGGGTGAGACCCTGTTCCCTATTGCAGACTGTGGACAGTGCTAACTCTTGAGCCTAATAGCCTGGGCTCAAACATAGATTTGTCATTCCTGAGTATGTCCTTAAGTCCACTCTGGGAAGTCGAGGCAGGTGGATTGCTCAAGGTCAGGAGTTCAAAACTAGCCTGAGCAAGAGTGAGACCCCGTCTCTACTAAAAACAGAAAGAAATTAATTAGCCAACTAATATATATATAGAAAAAATTAGCCAGGCATGGTGGCGCATGCCTGTAGTCCCAGCTACTCGGGAGGCTGAGGCAGCAGGATTGCTTGAGCCCAGGAGTTTGAGGTTGCTGTGAGCTAGGCTGACGCCATGGCACTCGCTCTAGCCTGGGCAACAAAGTGAGACTCTGTCTCAAAAAGAAATATGTCCCTAAGTCCTTTTTTGTCCACATTTCTTTTTTTTTTTTTTTGAGACAGTCTCGCTCTGTTGCCCGTGATAGAGTGCCGTGGCGTCAGCCTCGCCCACAGCAGCCTCAACTCCTGGGCTCAAGCAATCCTCCTGCCTCAGCCTCTGTAACAGCTGGGACTACAGGCATGCGCCACCATGTTTGGATAATTTTTTCTATATATTTTTAGTTGTCTGGCTAGTTTCTTTCTATTTTTAGTAGAGATAGGGTCTGTCCAAGTTTTGTTACACGGAATAACACGTAGAGTTGTGGTCTTAAAAGAGTTTATTGATCTGAAGTGTTAAGAACAGCTGCTGTTAACCCAGGGAGCTCCTGGTTGTAAACAATGGTGGTGTTGGGCCCAGCAAGCAGCCAGCGCAGTGGGTGATGAGTCCCAGCAGTCCTGGGTGGCCATGCAGGGGTTCTCACCCCACCTGCCCTGTCCTCCCAGGTGTGTGCACTGCGTGTGAGCAGCCGAGCCCGCAGCCGCATCCTCAAGGCTGGGGGCAAGATCCTCACCTTCGACCAGCTGGCCCTGGACTCCCCCAAGGGCCGTGGCACCGTCCTGCTTTCCGGTGAGTGATGCTCAGTGGTTCCCATTGGGGGTTCACAGTGAGCTGTGTGGCTGCTGGCAGTCTTTACCCTCCCATCTAGGTCACACACACCACCTCTTGGCCCGAATCATTTTCCTCCCCTTGAGGGTCAGTTGGAGGGTGGCTTCCTGCAGGAGCTGGGTGCCGGGTCCCCGTCTCATCCAGTTCTCCCCTCCCAGGTCCTCGGAAGGGCCGAGAGGTGTACCGGCATTTCGGCAAGGCCCCAGGAACGCCGCACAGCCACACCAAGTGAGTATCAGAACCCCATCCTGCAGGACCAGCCTGGCGGCCCTTCCAGCTGCTTCTGGTGCTCATACCAGTCCACCTTGGGCCTCCTGGAACTCCTTACCACTCATCTTACCCAGTTTATCATTCAGCTCAACTTAGAGCGCTGTTGAGCTCCTTGGCAGTGTTGAAATACAGGCTCTCTGGGGCCGACATCCTGGGAGAGCCTGGAGCCTGCATTGACCCAGCCCCCCACGGTGCTCGGTGTTCAGGTTGGGACCCTCCGGGTCCTGGGGCAGGCTCTGGTCAGCCGTTCCTGGCATCCCTGCTGAGTCCTGCCCGCCACCCCGTCTTCATCTGTATAACGGGCACCCTCTCTCTTCCCCGCAGACCCTATGTCCGCTCCAAGGGCCGGAAGTTCGAGCGCGCCAGAGGCCGACGGGCCAGCCGAGGCTACAAAAACTAACCCTGGACCCCACTCTCTTATTAAAAAGATTTTGGATGCCAATGGCCTTCTGTGTGTTTTGGGGTGATGGGTGGGGGAATTGGGGACTGCCAGCTGTGCCCGTGGCCAGTGAAGACCATACTTTGGGAGCAATAGCTCCCATGCCTGGGGCCCAGCCTGAAAGCGCCCCCTGGTGGGTTCTGCATTTACAGTGTCTGGACATCACCACACCTGTCGGACCCTTGCTGGGCCCTGGTTTCAGCCCTGCCTCCTCCCTAAGAGCCAGGTGTCAGGTGTTCACACACCTGCTTCCTTCTAGGATCAGTCCTGCCCCGCCCCCTATTAAAGGACCTGCTGCCTGCCTTGTCGCTGGGGAGGGCAGGCAGGGCTTGGACAGGGAAGTGCAGAGGGGGCGGGCAGTAGGTCCTTGGGCCAGTGCCCAGTGCATGTGTGTTCCCAGAGCCGCGCCCCTGACCTCCCAGTAGACCCGAGTTGGTCGCTCCTCCGGGCCCTCCTATGTTTACACAAGGGGCTGAGTTCCCCGATCCTAGGCTGCACGATGAATGAGAAGAGGGCGAATGAGGCAAGAGGGCCGGAAGAGCCACAGAAGTAACAGCAGGAGGTTTCCAGCGCCTGGTATTCACCCCTGAAAAGGCAAGAGAAGCAAGGACGGGGATGGAGGCACAGGGAGCAGCGGGTACACGGATGGGGCGTGCGGCAGCCGGCCTGGCTCTACTTCCCTCTCTTTGCAGGGCTCCTCGCGTGGCCGGAGGAAGGCAGCGCCTGGGTTGCTGGGATTGGAAGGAGGAGCTGCCGGTTTGAGTCCCGAGGTTGGGTCGGGAGCCTTGGCAAAGGCTTGGGAGGGAGGCAGGACGGGATATACAGTGGCCCCTGTCCAAAAAGTGGGTGGGCAGCTGGCAGCAGGTACAGTTTAGGCAGAAATCCAGGCTGAGGTCAGCTTGGCCAGGGCTGGGCTCAGATCAGAGGACAGCCCAAAACGACTCACAAGGGCTGGGACGCAGGCAGGGGCGGCCGTCTGGGGAACAGTGCCTGCCTGGTGCCCTCAAACCAAGATGGGCTGTCGAGATCATGTGCCACTTCCGTAGTGATGAAAACCCCCATAGAGCATGTCACCCTCCACTGCAGTGGCCTCAGAAGGGGGAGGGTGTGGGGAACAGCGTTCCTGATTGACGGGGCAGGGCAGGGGAGGGTTCGAGGCTTCAAGCTGGAGCTTGTTCCTCCAAGGCTGCGAGCAGGCACCATGGGGACCGGTCCCAGAGAGTCTGCTGGTGAGAGCTGTTGAGCCTGCCGGCTGGCTAGCCCCCAAACAGACAAATTCAGGTGGAGACACCTGTCAGATCCTGAGATTGTCGGTCAAAAGCCATCGGTGTTTTCCAGACAGTGGAAGAATCGGTCTTGCTGTTGACCAGGGGCAAACAGGCAGCCTTCAGTTAGGGACATTTGAGTGGAGACAGGCACAGTCGGTGGCCTGAAAGTGAGCAGTCAGCCAAATTCAGGACAGCTGAAGGTCCCTAGGGGCATTGTGTGACCAGCAGGCTGGAAGTTGTGTGACTGATGCCCCGTTAATGGGTCACACAGTTGGAGATGGTGTCAGGGGGTCAGCCTGACCAGCAGGGACAGCTGGCAGGAAGGTGAGGGACACCAGCCAGGCATGGTGTTAGCTGCGGGCGGGCAGGTAGTTGGTTTGAGCAGCCTGAGGGATCAAGCGGTCAGTCCTTTGGGCAGTCTGATTGTCAGGACAGTGAGCCAGGGACAGCCACAGGGAGCCATTCGGACTTCTATGGGGCCACCCTGGAGGCCTCTGATGGCCTCATAGACTCTGCCTCTCAGGAGACCCCCAGATGGTCAGTCCCCCAAAGACAGCCAGACCCTCAGGGACCCAGCTTGTGACAGTCCTCCTACCCGAGTCCTCCTGGCCCCGATGGCAGCCTCCCAGCTGGCAGCGCTGGACGGAGAGGAGTCCGGGGCTGGGGTGCTGCCCCTGACCGAGGCCAGCCCCGGCTTCCTGTACTCCGAGGGCCAGCGGCTGGCCCTGGAGGCTCTGCTGAGCGAGGGGACGGAGGCGTTCCAGGCCTGCGTGCAGCGCGAGAGGCTGTGGCCCTTCCTGAGCAGGGATGAGGCCCAGGGCTTGGCGGCAGCAGCTGAAGACTGGCCAGTAGCCAAGCTGGAGGCCGGCGGGCCAGCAGAGGGAGCCGCTGCCACCGAGGAAGACATGGGCAGCCTGACCTACTGGCCCGGGCAGTCGGAGCAGCCGGCGCCTGTCCTGCGGCTGGGCTGGCCGGAGGACTCGGGCTGGAAGGGGATCACCCGGGCACAGCTGCACACCCAGCCCCCTGCAGAGGGCCACCCGCCTCTCAAGGAGCTGGTGCGCCGGGAGATCCAGGCCGCCCGCAAGGTGGGTGCCTCAGCCGGGCGTCCACTCCCCACACCTGGACATCCACACCTGCCAGCTCCCGCGACCGGGGCCCAGGCGCCTCTCCCTTGAATTCCGAGACTTACAAGTACCCTCAGGACCCGAGTCCACGTCCCCCATGACCTGTAACCCGGGAGTCCACACTCCCAGACCTCATCCTCCCCCTGCAGGTCTGGGCGCCCCTACCCGCTCCCCAAGACCTGGCGCCCTTAGCCAGCCATGCCCTTGAACCTAACCGTGAACCCCAGTGGCAATCACCCACTCCACCCCTCAGCACCAGGCCAGGCTCGCAGCCCCCGGGGGGTGCAGGTGTCCTCTGCAGCTGTGGCCCTGTCCCTCCCAGTCTCAGTGTCCCTGTTGATGTGCGTAATCCTCTGAGAGCCCTGGAAGGGCAGGGCAGTTATGCCATTGAGGAGATAGATAGAGAAACTGAGGCAAGGCATGGTGAAATGTATTGCTTGTAAGTGGCCGAGTGAGGATTTGAACCCAGGCCATCTGGCTGGTGAGTCAGGATTTGTTACCACTTCTTTATTCTGCCTGCAAGATCCAGGTTCTCAGTACTTCCGGGTCCCCAAAGCTCACCTCAGTGGCCTGGCAGGTCACCCCTCCCACCCCCAGCACCCAGGACACTCCCAAGGCCCCGGAAGTGCAGTCACC
This sequence comes from Mirza zaza, assembly GCA_008750895.1. Taxonomy (NCBI): domain Eukaryota; kingdom Metazoa; phylum Chordata; class Mammalia; order Primates; family Cheirogaleidae; genus Mirza; species Mirza zaza. The sequence goes on along the minus strand of VSMD01076540.1, from coordinate 45,745 downwards.
TACCCACAGTGCCCTGCAAGGGCACCCAGCCACTGACCCGGGAGCCAGGCTGCCGTGGACGTTTGGGTACCGTAGTATCACAGATCAAGGGACAGCATTCCCCGTGTAGACATGGGTCACAATGACAGTTTTCCAGCAGTTAGGGGCTGGGGGGCTGCAGGAGGGGCTGCCTTTTCCTCATTCGCGCAGGCGCTGTCTCCCCTTCAGCCCCCACCCCCCCAGCATCCCACGGAGGCCGGGCCCTTGAGCTCCTGGCCCCCAGAGCACCACACCCTGTCCCCAATGTCAGGCCCCCAGCCCCCCTGACCCCAGTGTCAGCCCCCCAGACCCCCCGATTATTCCCAAACCCAAGGTTCCATCTGCATATCCACATCCCCTCTTCCCACCCCCAGCTGGTGGCCGTGGTCATGGATGTCTTCACTGACCCAGACCTGCTTTCGGACTTGGTGGCTGCCGCCACGCGCCGCTGGGTACCTGTCTACCTGCTCCTGGACCGCCAGCGGCTGCCCGCCTTCCTGGCACTGGCCCAGCAGCTGGGGCTGAACCCCTGGGCTACAGAGGTAGGGGCCAGGCCAGAGGGACCCATGAGTCCCCATTCCCTTGGCCTGGGGGTAGCAGGGACAGGCTCCTCCAGGGGGGTCCAGGGCCACTGAGGTGGATCCCAGCTGCGATGGCCCCTGATGTCCATGCCCGCGGGGGTGGACGTTCCCACTGGGTCTTGAGCCACCGAGCTTCTGGTATCTCTAAGAGACGCCTGAGGCTCTGGGGAAGCTGGGACAGACACTGCTATGGAGTCATGGGTCACCTAGGTAAAACCGGCCTGGAGGGACCCCTGAGCGAGGGTGTGCCTTCCCCGTCCCCCACTCCCCACCAGAACCTGGACATCCGCATGGTGCGGGGCTGCAGCTTCCAGAGTCGCTGGCGACGGCAGGTGAGCGGCAACGTGCGGGAGAAGTTCGTGCTGCTTGATGGTGACAGGGTCATCTCAGGATCCTACAGGTATGGCCTCCGCACCGCCGCCACGCCTCCTGATGTTCTGTACCCAGCATGCCCCCAGTGTGCGAGAGAACAGCGAGCATCCCCTTTCCTGGCCTCTCTTTCCTCATCTGTAAAATGGGTCCAAAGCACCCTTCCCTAGAGAGCAGGTACCGTGGGGCAGAGCGGGCTTGGGGCTGGTGCCGGCGCCGGCCCTGCTGCTGGCCTGCAGTGGCTTTGGTAGGTGGCTTTTCCTCTCTGACCTTGTGTTTCCTCATCTGGAAAACTGGGCCCGCAGTTTAGGGGCTAGGGATTCAAAACCAGGAGGACCTGATTGGAGCCTAAGCTCTGCCTGGGTCGGTAACTTCACCTCTCTGAGTGTCTGTGACAAAGGAAGAGCCGCTGGCAAATGACCTGACCCACAGATGGGCTCACGTCCCTCCTTTCCTTTCTTCCGGGTTCCACTGACCCCAAACACTTTGCTGGTGCTTCCCCCATTCTCAGTCTGTTTCCCCATCTGGAAAGTGCGATTAATAGCAGCACCTACCACATAGGGTCACAGCGCGGTGGCGGGGTGAGGCGGGGCGTCGACTCAGATCCTGGCCCTGCCAGTTACTAGCTGTGTGACTTCGGGCAATGTACTTCACCTCTCTGTGCCTCAGTTTCCCCCTCTACAGAGTGGGCTGATTTGGTTAGTGCCTCTAGAACAAGGTTTCCCTACAGAGGTAGCAGACCTATTTTGGACTGGAGGGTTCTCTGGTTTGGGGGAGCTATTGTGTGCACGGTAGGACACCGAGCCGAATCTTCAGCCTCAACCCGGCAGCTATCGGTAGCGTCACAACCCCCACCCGCCACAACCTTCCTGCCAATTATGACAACTGAGAAAGTCTCCGGACATGGCCACATGTCCCCTGGAGAGTGGAGGTGGCCGGCTGAGAACCCAGTGATTCTCACACTCAGGTTTGCACCAGAACCGCCAGGGGGACTTGTTAGAACACAGCTCTGGGGCCCCACCCCCATTCATCCTACGGGGACAGAGCCCAGGAATCTGCATTTCCAGAAAATTCCTAGTTGATGCCTATACTGCCAGTCTGAGGACCCCGCTTTGAAAACTGCTAGCGCCAAGACTGGGATGTATTTTTCTTTTTTTTTTTTTGAGACAGAGTCTCACTTTTTTGCCTGGGCTAGGGTGCCGTGGCGTCAGCCTCGCTCACAGCAACCTCCAACTCCTGGGCTCAAGCGATCCTCCTGCCTCAGCCTCCCGAGGAGCTGGACTACAGGCATGCGCCACCATGCCCGGCTAATTTTTTCTATATATTTTTAGTTGGCCAATTAATTCTTTCTATTTTTAGTAGAGACGGGGTCTCGCTCTTGCAGAGGCTGGTCTCGAACTCCTCACCTTGAGTGATCCTCCCACCTTGGCTTCCCAGAGTGCTAGGATTACAGGCGTGAGCCACCGCGCCCGGCCAAGACTGGGATGTTTTGAAGAGCATCCACCGTCCCAGCTTCGCGTGAGGATTCAGCGCGACAGTGGTGCCCGGCACGGAACATCCGAAGTGCTCCGTAAATATCAGCTGTCGTTATTGTTATTATTTATATTTTTTTTTTTACCACATTTCATGGAGTCTAAGGGGCAACCCGTGGAAAGAAACATCCGGATGGAAATGTGAGAAGATCTGCATCTAAAAACCAGTGACATCCAGCAGTGTGACCAAACCCATGGACTGTCCCCACTGTCACATCAGGCCTGAGCGTGCCTCGCCGAGCCCCGGGCTCCTGGCGGACAGCCCTGGAAGGGATGGAGCCCGGGCCACGAGAGGGTGTGCAGGGCCTCAGGCTGTTTAATGGGGGGAGGAGGTGGGGGCACGGGTGGGGGCAGCGGCAGAGTGGGGACGCCAGCCCCAGGCCCGCGCTCCCTGTTGGTCACAGCACGTGTTGAGGAAGCAGCAAGCCCAGCCCCAGCGCCAGGCTGGCGGCGGTGCCTGCCGTCCGGCTGCCCGCGGGGCGGGGCGCGCCGTTGCACAGGCTGCCGACGCAGCAGGTGGAGATGAGGCTGTAGGTGACGCCCTTGTAGCTGACGGGCTCCTCGCGGCCACAGCTGGTGGAGTGCACGCAGCCCTTGCTGATGATCGGCCCGGTGCCCGGGGCCACCCCGCGGCCGTTGAAGCAGTCCTCGTCGTCGCCGCAGTGCATGAGGGTGGCGGGGCAGCGCGCGGAGTCAGTGGGCTCACAGAAAAAGCAGTCCTTGAGACCCGCGGTGCCCGGGGCCAGAGTCATCGCCAGAAGCAGCAGCCAGCCGAGGACCATGGTGGCCTGGCGGCGCAGACGGTGCCCGAGCCAGGCCGTGGGCTTCCTGGACCTCCTGGAACCGCCGAATGAGTGACCCCCCGGAACTGCCCCGCCCGCGCGACGTTTGCCCCTCGTTCGGGCCTCCCAGGGTCGGCGCTCGGAATGTCCTCGGTTCCCAAAGCTCTGTGTCCCTCCCTGAGTCCTAGGGACGGAGGCGGCCAGCAGCCGCTGCGGGACAAGAGTCTGTGGAGGGGAATGAGGTGACCTCACAGATCCCTCAGGGCTCCCACTGGCTGCTCGGGGTGAGGTCACAGGCGGGGCCAGGCGTGTCACAATCCAGAGGACTCCGCCGCCGCCGCCAAGGCAAAGATGCTCTGAGCACAGGGACCGGCCGGCCTCGGGCTCCTGCGCTCCCCTGCGTGCTGCCCCCCGCCCCGCCCCAGGGCTTAGCTTCAGCCTCACGCTTTCCGTGGCAACCCCATTTTCCCGATGGGCAAACTGAGGCTCGGAAAGGGAGAGTGAGGTGTCCGAGGTCCCTGAGCCAGGATTTGTTTGGGCTTGGGTTCATTTAATCCCAAAGAGGCTGGGAGAGAAGAGGACGTTTACGGAGCACTTGCCGAGATGTACGTGCTAAGATCTATGCTGCATGCTTTAAATAGCCGCCTCGAAAATGGGGACAGGCGGGGCACTGGCCACCACACTCGCAGCTCTCAGTCCTGGCCATGTGCAGGGAGCTCGATGTTTAGTTCCATCTCACAGATGAGCAGACTGAGGTACGGAGCAGGGATGCCTAGAGTTTGGCACACAGCAAGTGCTTAATAAATGGCACTCATTATAGGAAGCAGCAGGGTCTCTCTCTCTCTTTTTTTTTTTTTTCCCAAAAGTCTGAGGACAGCGGAGTCTTTTTTTTTTTTTTTTTTTTTTTTGAGACAGAGTCTCACTTTGTTGCCCAGGCTAGAGTGAGTGCCATGGCGTCAGCCTAGCTCACAGCAACCTCAAACTCCTGGGCTCAAGCGATCCTTCTGCCTCAGCCTCCCGAGTAGCTGGGACTACAGGCATGCGCCACCATGCCCGGCTGATTTTTTCTATATAATTTTTAATTGGCCAATTAATTTCTTTCTATTTTTAGTAGAGACAGGGTCTCACTCTTGTTCAGGCTGGTTTTGAACTCCTGAACTTGAGCGATCCCGCCTCGGCCTCCCAGAGTGCTAGGATTACAGGCGTGAGCCACCGCGCCCGGCAGACGGTGGAGTTGTTAAGTAGTCCTGTGAGTGTCAGGACACTAAGCCCGTCTCTTTCCAGAGGAGGAAACTGAGGTAGTGAAGTCCACAGTGGGGACTGGGCAGAGCCCGGGTTTGCACTGCGGTTGGATTCCAGAGATAACATAAGTGTCTTAGCTCCTGCTGTCCTCACTCAGCCCTCCGGGGTAGGCACTCGGTTGTTCCCATTCCACAGAGGGGGAAGCTGAGGCCCGAGAGGCCAGGACTTGCCCGAGGTCAGCCAGGCGTCCCTGGAACCCAGCTGGGGGCTGTGCGGAGACCCTGACCCCCTCGCTCCGTGGCCCCCAGCTTCACATGGAGCGACGCACGCCTGCACCGAGGCCTGGTGACCCTGCTGACCGGGGAGATCGTCGATGCCTTCAGCCTCGAGTTCCGGACTCTGTACGCGGCCTCCTGGCCTCTGCCACCCGCGCCCCCTCAGCGCCCCTCGGTCAGCGTCACGGGGGGCCTGCAGCCGGACCGCAGCCCGCACCGCGTGGCCCGCCGCCGCTCCGTGGCCCCCGCGTCACCTCCGCCTCCCGACGCCCCCCTGGCCCACCGCCTGGCTGCCTGCCACATCGCCAGGGGCGACAGGAAGGAGTCCCCTGTCGCTCCAGGGCCGGCACTCAGCGACATCCTAAGGAGCATACAGCGTGGCCGGGCCCCCAGCGGCCCCCCGGCCCGGCCCAGCCGCTCCCTATGGGACCTGAGCCGCCTGTCCCAGCTGTCGGGCTCCAGCGACGATGACAAGGTAAGACCTACTGGCTGCTGCCGGAGGAGGATGGAGGCAGCCGAGGCCCAGAGAGGGAAAGGCACTTGCCTACAGTCACACAGCCGGGCTCCAGGGCTCTGCTCCCAGCATAGGGACAGGGAGCTGTGGGCCGGTTCCCCTGAATTCCTAGTCACCACCCCACTTCCTGTACCCCGCTGCTGCGTGCTAGGCGGCAGGGGACAGAGATCCAGGAGCCCCGGGTGCTAATCCTGCCATCACACAGCAGTTCAGGGACCAGAGCCAAGGACTCGCCTTCTCTGAACCTCAGTGTTCACACCTAGGAAATGGGCTGAGCGATCGCGCTCAGTCTCGGTTCAGTGAGGATTCCGTGAGGATAAATGAAAGAGAATGATCATAATAACGACGAATCATTCCCCAAATGGAATTTATCTATTTCATGACATCCTCAGCCCGGGCCAGGGCGGGATGACTCCCATGACGCCCATGTTCATGGATGGGAAAAGAGAGGTCAGAGAGGTCAAGTAGCTCGCCCGGGTGGAGACAGCCATCTCCCGAGGGCACCTTGCTGCAGGCCGGCCCCACCCTAGAACTTGTGCAGAGGGGGTTCAACTTAACCTCTGCCACAGCCCTCCACCCACCCACTTCACAGATGGGAAAACTGAGGCGCCAGAGAGGGATTGGAACCCGGCCCTGGCTGCCTCCCAAGTGGGGCTCTTAAATGCCCTGCTTGCTCCCCACTTCCCGGATTTGAGTGCCATGGGGTGCTGGGGACAGGGAAGGCATTACGGGGGCTCAGAGGGACCTCCCGCCCCATCCCCCAGCTATTCAGATGAGGGGCTCTGGCCGAGCCTGTTCCAATTCTCTGGGGCCCCTGGGCAGGCGACTTTTTCTCTCCCAGCCTCGGCTTCCTGGGCCGTACAGTGGGCTGCTGGGAGGTGGGAGCAGAGCCTCGAGGGGGAACTGGTGGACTCGCCCAGGCGCATGCTGGCCTGGGGTGCAGTCCTCTGTGAGCCGTGCCCCCCCAGCCTCAGTTTCCCCATAGCTAAGTGGAGCTGGAGGCAGCCTCCCCTGAAGGTGAGGGAGACGTGCCCAGGGAACTGCTCCCCTGGGTCCCTGGCAGGGAAGGCTGCAGGTCCGAAGGGAGGGGACGGCAGGGGCAAGGTCCTCGCCCCCACCTGCGCCCCAGCCACCCTCACCCTCACCCCTCCCTGGACAAATATTTGCTCCCCCCCAGGCAGCTGCCAGCTGCTTCCGGTTCCTCCCCAGCTGCAAAGCCACAGGTGGGGACATGGAGCCTCACCTCCTCTGTGGGTTTGGGGGTCCCAGGGCACCCCCTCACTCCCCTCCTGGTTCCGGAGGCTCAGGGGCCTTCTCACCCACTTTCCTCCTCCCTCCTCCTCCTCCTCTCCATCTCTCCTCCCATCTCACCTCCTCCCCACCCCTCCCCCTTCACCTCCCTCTCTCTTCTCATCTCCCTCCTGCCCCCCTTCCCCCTCCCGAACCCCCCAACCCTGTCCCTCCCCTGGGCGTCTCTCACCTCCTCACCTCCTCCTCTGCTGCCCCCTCCCTCCCGCCCTCCATCTCTCTTGCCCCCTCCATCCGCTCCCCCTACTCCCTTCCTCGTCTCACCTCCCCTTTCCCTCCACAGCTCCAGAAGTCCTGGGGCTCGAAGGACACCCCAGCCAAGGCCCTGATGCGGCAGCGGGGCACTGGAGGGGGCCCCTGGGCCGAGGCTGAGTCCCGGCCTGCTCCGCTGGCCTGGTCCCAGCCCTGGGGCGGTCCCCTGCCCCTCGTCCCTTCGCGCCGCCTCCACTATCTGTCCGCAGCCCCCAGGAGGTTGGGTGAAGATGCTGCGTCCAGACTCCCGGAGCCCAGAGGCGTCCGGCAGCCGGACTGGGCCTCCCGCGCGGGACTTGGGGGGCAGCCCTGACAGGAGCCCGGCCGCACTCGCTGCCCACCCGGGGGAGATGGACGACGTGTTGGCTCAGAGCCCCGGCCTCAGCTGGCCTCGCCGTCGGGCCTCCGACAGGGCCTCTGGCCTCCGTGTCTGGGAAACGGAAGGGACTTTTTTCGCTTGTCCCAGAACCTGGGCAAACCCAGTGCCCAACCTGGACCTCAGTGTCGCAGTCCAGAAAATGGCAAGCGGGCAGGAAGTCAAGTCTCCACCGGCTGTGGATCCTGACAGCCCGAATCCTACGGGGTGTCCGGACTTCTCCGGGGAGGGGCCTGGCCGAGTGGCCCCCCTGCTGGCATCGCACGGGGGACGGGGGGGGGGGGGGGGGGGGGGGCAAGGTGGGGAAGCCCTGGGACAAAAGGGGACGCTTCTGGCACCCACTATGCTCAGGAGCTGTGGGTAAACCGAGTCAAGGAGCTGAACTGAAGAATGAAGGCCTGGAAAGTTGTGGGACACAGCTGCTGGGGGTGGGCCATGGGGAGGGACTGGGTGGGCGGTGGAGCCGTTTGCGGGGTGCCAAGCGGGGGTGGGTCTGCTGGAGCCCCCCTTTCCTTATTCTCAGAATAAAATGTGCATTTGGGCATGAAAATGATCAGCCTGACCAACGAACCTAGAGTCCGGCCCCAGCCCCTCCTCCCTCAGGCCCTGGGGGTCCCCAGTCCCTCCTCCCTCAGACCGGGCAGTTGGGGCCCCCTCCCTGGGGAAACTGAGCCCAGCGCTGGGCTCCGGCAGCACCTTTGCCTCCGGGCGGGGCTCCTGAGTCACCGGCCAGCTGCTGCCTGATCGGGAAGAGGCCCTGCCCTCCCAAGGCCTGGGGTGCGACCGCGGGGGTCCCCCCAGCCCCCACCCCCCCATGTCACACGGTCTCCATAGCAAGTCAAGGAATGCGGGCAGGAGTGACGTGTTTTATTCTCAGGGTCACGGGTGGGGGGACTCAGAGGCCTGGCCGGGCCTGGGGCTGGGCTGGGGGCTGGGCTCAGGCTCGGGCTCCGGGCTGGCGTCCTCCTTTGGGACCTTGTCCCACGGGAAGGGCTGCGTGCCCCGCATCTGCTCGCGGTAGACTCGATCGAAGGCTTCGCTCTGTGCCACCGTGAAGTGGTTCTTCCAGTCACCAGAGACCCCTGGGGGGGGGGGGACACCGGGTGAGCATCACCCTCCCCCCGCCCTGCACCCCACCTCCTGGCCTTCGCCCGAAACACCGTCCTCCCGACACCCACTCCCTCCACCTCCATTCCGCCCCCTCTGCCACCTATGATGACAGTCCCCTGGCCTGAGCCCTGGCACCATTCTCACCTCCCCCGTCCCTGGGTCCCCTCCCCCGCTTGCTCATGCAAGCCAGCTCCCAGCTGTGTGCCCTGGCTCCAGGCTTATCTCCTCACCAGGTGGCCCTCTGGGGCCCTTACCTGGAAACCTGGGGCCAGTGGCATTTAGCAAGTGCTCGTGCCACATGTTACATGACACCCTCAGTGAAGTCCTGGGCAGCGGCTCCCTGTCTCGGGGCTGAATATCAACCCCCCCCAACATCCACGTGCTAATCCCAGAACCTGCGATTATGTGGCCTGACATGGCCAAAAGGACTTTGCGAATGTGATTCAGCTAAAGACCGGGAGAGGAGGAGGTCGCCCTGGGCTGTCCAGGTGGCCCCATAAAGCAGTTCTCCTCGACAGGGCCCCAGAAGGAAAACATTCCTAGACACCTTGATTTTAGCCTAGTGAGACTGATCCCCAACGTCTGACCTCCAGACATGCAGGAGAGTAAACGTGTGTTGTTTTGAGAGCCACAAAATTTGTGGCTTTTTTTTTTTTTAGGGTTAGGGTCTGACTATCTTGCCCAGGCTGGTCTCGAACTCCTGAACTCAAGCGATCCTCCTGCCTCGGCCTCCCAAAGTGCTGGGATTACAGGTGTGAGACACCACGCCAGCAATGTGGCATTTTGTTACTCCCACCCCGATCCATAATGCAACATTTGAATATTTCTTCAGTGAGCGTGGACGTGGACGTGGAGGAAGACGCACGAAGACCCTAAATGGCCTCCCGGAGGCTGGGCTCTGGCTTTGGCAGGACACGCGGACGTTTTGCTCCCCTTGGGAGCTCTCCGGGTGCACATGGAAAGCCTCGGGTGGCAGGCACGTGTGCCCGGCCAGCGCTAAGCCCTGTGCATGGCATCAACCCCGGGTCCATGCTGCCCCTGTTCACCCCCGTGTTACAGTTGGAGAAAATGAGGCACAGAGAGGTTAAGTAACTCGGCCAAGTCACACAGCAGTGACCTCGGGGGCTCCGCACCTTTCCGGAGGAAGGCCCCCTGGCGGTGGTCCAGCAGGGTGGGGGGCAGCAGCGTGTAGTTGGACATGGTGTTGGCCTTCATGGCCCCGAAGTTCGAGTGTGCCACGACGGAGGTCAGCGCCTCCTCGCTCAGCGGCCGGCCCAGGAACTCGCAGATGCGCCGCGCAGAGCCCCGCAGGTCCTGGGGACAGGGGAGCGGCGTCAGTGGGGGAGGACACTGGCCAGTCTGGGCCTCAGACCTGCTCCTCCCCTGAAGCTCCATCTTGGGGCGTCCCCACCATTCACCCCATCACAGGGCCGGACTCCTGGGCCTGGCCTTCCCCGCATCAGTCCCGACCTTCCCGCCTTCCACTCCCTTTGCTGTGTCCCCTCCTCTGTGTCCCCTCAGCCCTAGCACTGGCTCAGGCCTCGACCTCTCCTTCCCGGACCCTCAGCCCAGCCTCCTCCCAGCCTCCCTGCCTCCAGCTCGTCCCGCATCCCGAGCTGACCCTGCTCCTCCAGTTCCCACCTCTCTCATGGCTCCCCACTGCCCCGGGACAGGGTCCCCGCTCCCAGGCCTGGCTTTCAGGGACAGGCGTGGTCTGGCTTTGGCATGGGGCTGCCAGAAAGGCCCTTTGCCACTCCCGTAGCTCAAATACTGCCTTCCTCATGACAGTGACGGTTCAAGTCACTATAGATTGAGCACCTACTGTGTACCAGGCTCTGGCCCAAGCCCCACATATAGATCTGTTTCTATCCTGCCATCAGCTTTGCAAGGGAAGTGTCATTATCCCAATTGATAAATGGAGGCCCAGAGAGGGGAAGACACTTGCCCAAGGCCACACAGCCAACAAGGCTCTCAGGCTCAGGTCCCTGAAGTCCTCCCCTCTGCCCAGCTGCCGTGACATGCAGCACCTGGCAAGTCAGCACCCCCAGCCCGTCAGCCCCACCAACCCCACGGCCCTGATTTCCCAGGTCGTTCCTGGTTTCATAACCTCCCATCGGTTTATCCCGAACCACTCACTTGCCCCAGAAACTCTAACATGTGGGCGGCGCCTCACACCCAGGGGCCGCCCCGAAGCTCTCGGTTACGCTGCCTGGCCCAGTTTTTGGTTTGGAGAATAAAGCTTGCTGGGAAATAGGGGGAGGAGTGATGCCGAACCTTTTTCCAGAGCTTTCCACCAGAAGAAATTTACCAGGGTGGGAAAAAAATCAAGGAGTTTGTAGCGAAGAGCTGTGTGCCTCGGGCAAATTATCGACCCTCTCTTAAGTGATAAAACCCTGTTTCTTCCTCTATAAGGGTAATAACATTAGGGAGAGCCATATAAAATTGCCACTTTCGCAGATCAAAACTGGTTGAACACTGGCATTTCATGGGTTTCAATTTTCTATGCACTTCCCCCATCCGTAATTTGTGAGGATTAAATGAGGTGATTTGTGTTGGGCATTTGGCAGCAAGTGCGGGCATTCGCTATGATCGTTGTTATTACCAATCAGACCGGCCCTCGTTTGGAGCCTAATCACTCTTACTTTACACACTATGCTAACAGGTTGCTGTGCTTTTAAGGATGAGACTTCTGGCGGCCCCCAGAAGTGGCGGCCCACTTCTGGGTTTGGAAGCCTCCCTGGCTCTCAGCCTCTTGGAACAGACCTTGGTTAAAAACCTAGAATTGGCCAGGCGCAGTGGCTCACGCCTGAAATCCTAGCATTCTGGGAGGCCAAGGCGGGCGGACTGCTCGAGGTCAGGAGTTCGAGACCAGCCTGAGCAAGAGCGAGACCCCGTCTCTACTATAAATAGAAAGAAATTAATTGGCCAACTAATATATATAGAAAAAATTAGCCGGGCATGGTGGTGCATGCCTGTAGTCCCAGCTACTCGGGAGGCTGAGGCAGGAGGATCGCTTGAGGCCAGGAGTTTGAGGTTGCTGTGAGCTAGGCTGACTCTACAGCACTCTAGCCCAGGTGACAGAGTGAGACTCTGTCTCAAAAACAAAAACAAAACCCAGAACCTAGAATGGCTGGGCACATTCGTTGACTGTGGAGGGTTCCTTCTAGAAGTCCAGCACCCTTCTTGTAGCCGGGCAAGACCACGGCCATTCTGCAAGGCCCCTTGTTCCAGAACCTTCCCTGATGGCCCCAGCAAGAAGGAGTCCCTTCCGCCAGTGCCGCCCAGGCGTTTGACGGGGTCGGGTGAGGACCCCAGTCTACCCTCAGAGGCCCGTCTCCTCCGCGTTTCCCTCTGCGTCTCACACCGCGACAGTCGCTGAAGCCCGTGTCTCACGTGCCTCGGTCTCGCGTGATCGGACGCGCCCTGTCGCCTCCCCTGCTCAGAGCAGAGCCGGAGTCCTCGCAGCCCGGCCTCCTCTGCCCACCTCTCCCGCCCTCCCCTCCCCTCGCTCAGCTCTGGCCACACTGGTGCCGTCACTGTCCCCGGAACACGTCGAGGCAAAAAGCCGCCCCAGGGCCTTGACACTGGCTGTTCCCTCTTCCTGGGACACTTCCCCCCAGACATTGCCTCCTCCGGGTCTTTGCTCAAGTGTCACCTCCTCCATGAGGCTTCCATGGACCACCCTATTTTAAGTCGGTACATACGTCCCGTGTCCCCCCTCCCCGTTTTCCTCCCCTCCCCCAGCGCCCCCTGAGGACTGGGTGGGTCTGGCCACAGTCTGTCCCCGCCTTGGGCTCGGGGACGCTGTTGGCTGCTGCACCCCGGTACCTGGAGCCCAGGTGGCAGTGGCCACTCACCTCCTGCAGCTCCTCATAGGTGATGAAGAGGAAGTTCTCTTTGCCCTGCATCCGAATCCAGCCCTTAATGTGGTCGAACCAGGAGCCAAACTGCACTGCAGGGAGGGGCAGGTGGCGTGAGGCCGAGCACGGGGCCACCCCCGCCCCACCGGGCTGGGCGGGTCTGACTGCCCCCCACACCCTGGGTCTGGCCCCTCAGAGCTGGACGCCCTCCCCCAGCCCCCACATCTCTGCCAAGCTCAAGGTCTCTCCCAACCTGCCCCTCCCCCGGTTGCCCATCGTGGGCGGCCCTCATCTGTCTGTCTGTCTGTCCAGTGCATCAGCAGCATGGTCCCCCCGACACGCCTGAAGTCCCCTCCAAAGTCGGGGTTTCTGATAGGACCGAGAAGGGGACGTGTGGCCGAGGGACCCTGCCCTTCTTGGCACCTGGCTCCCAACGTCCCTTGTCATCTTGTCTCTCCCTGTCTTTCTGTGCCTGTGTCTCTGTTTCTGTCTCCCTGCCTGTCTCTGTCTCTTTTTTTTTTTTTTGAGACAGAGTCTCGCTTTGTTGCCCAGGCCAGAGTGAGTGCCGTGGCGTCAGCCTAGCTCACAGCAACCTCAAACTCCTAGGCTCAAGCAATCCTCCTGCCTCAGCCTCCCGAGTAGCTGGGACTACAGGCATGCACCACCATGCCCGGCTAATTTTTTCTATATATATTTTAGTTGGCCAATTAATTTCTTTCTATTTTTAGTAGAGACGGGGTCTCGCTCTTGCTCAGGCTGGTCTCGAACTCCTGACCTCGAGCGATCCTCCCGCCTCAGCCTCCCAGAGTGCTAGGATTACAGGCGAGATCTCTTCCTCTCTTCTTCTCCCTCCTCTGTCCCTCTGCCGTCCGGGTCCTCTGGGGGCCCCTTCCCTGCATGGCTTGGCTCGCACCCCACACCTCCCACCTGTGTCCGTGTCCTCACCTTCGCCTTTGAGGAAGTCCTGCAGGAACTGGTCGGGCGGGCCGGGGTCCTTCAACTGTCCGGCGATCTTGGAGTAATGATAGAGAGAGACCACCACGTCCCGGGGGTTCCGGCCCAGGTAGACCACCTGTGTGCAGATGTTGGGGACGAGGGACAAGGCGTTAGACACAGGCAGGGCCCTGGCCCCGGAGGGTGCCTGCCTGTGACACCCCCGACTTCTGGCCCTGCAGCAGGAAGGACTCGAGGCAGACTTCCCACAGGACCTCCCAGCTAATGGCAGCTCGGCTCGGCCCCTTTCATCCCAGAGGACGAGGAGAGTTTACTCCAGCTACATTCTAGGAGGAGGGAGGGGCCGTTTCTGGGCCAGGTGGAGGGACAGTTTGGTTTCGGGGAACAAAGAGGGGAGGAGGAAGGCACGAGATTCGGGATGGGGAGAGGAGAGAAGCTGGCCGCTCCTTTCCATGCCCACAGCTGAAGCCCCACCCTGCTCCTCACCCTCCAACATGGCCCCAGAAGGTCTTGCTACAGCCAGACCTAACCCTGCCCTCCTTGCCTATAGCCCTCTGTGGCTCCCCAGGCCCCTGGACAGAGTCCCATGCCCTGGGCCTGGCATTCGAGGCCCTGATAAACCTGGTTATTGGCCTCGATCTTTCTACCAGCTTCAGATTCCATAGTCACCCGCCCCCGGCCCCTCAGACAGGTCCCTCCCTGGGAAACTGTCTCCTCCTCCAAGGCCCAGCGCTAAGCGGTGCACCTGACCGCCTCCAGGTCTCCTGGGGACTCCCTTGCTGGGACCCGGGGCCCCGAGCCACCTCCGCTTGTGCACACACCATCCTTGCCCTCTCACGGCCCGTCTACAGCCTGTGTCCACTCACAGGGGTGGGGGCACCTTCAGGGCAGGGTGGAAAGCTGGGAAACCTGAGCCAGCTCAAGTCCCTCCTCTCTTCAGAGCTCTCCTGTAGCTCCCGGCTCACTCAGATGACAGCCGAAGTCCTCACTGGGGCCCATGTGGCCCTGCACATTGGACCCCTCTGCCCTCCCCCCCACCCCTCTGCACCTCAACTCCACTCCTCTGCCCCCAACTCACTTGGCTCCGGCCACATCGGCCTCCCTGCTGCTCATCAGACACATTGCACTCACCCCAGGGCCTTTGCACGGCTCTTCCCTCTGCCTGAAATGCTCTTCCCCAAACACTTCATGGTCTTTACTCACTGGGGTCTCCCCTGACCACTCTATTTATAATTGCAACTGCACCCCAACTCTATACCCAGCCCTCTCCTGCCTCCCGATGTAAATGTATCCCATCAGACATACTAGATTGTTTTTTAAATCTATCCCTTCCATTGCCTGCCCGATCCCCTTTAGAATGTGGCCTCACAAGGGCAGGCATTTCTGTTGCTAGATTGGGGCCAGGCACCCAGTAGGTGACCAATAAATAGGTGCTGAACGAATCAATGAGTTGTGCCCCTCCCCCACCCCCAACCCCCGCCCCCGCCCTCCGCACCTTGGCCTTGGAGCTGAAGAAGGCCTTGGTGAAGATCTGGATGGGAAGGTGGGAGCTCATGAGGCGGGGCCTGGACTGCTCCGGGAGGCTGAAGGCGCCCACGATGGTCTCGCACCAGGGCGCCCGCTCCCAGATGGGCACGGAGCGGATCCAGGACGGGTCCCCGTCCTTCAGGATCAAGCAGAGGATCTCGATCATCCAGGTGGTGCCTGTCGGGAGAAACCAGGCAGGCTCGTGGGGAGTGGGCAGGGCCGAATCGGGGCGATATGATCAGATCAGCAACGACATCATTTATTGAGCAACTTGCCACCTATTTTTATCTCACTGATTCCCCTCAGCCAGCGTTGATTAACCTCATTCTCAAAGCAGGAGACTAAGCCCGAAAGAAACAGAATCTTTCATCCAAGGGGACAAAGCCAGGCAGTGGCACAGCGCAGAGACTGGCTGGCTGTCCGCACGATCCCATTTCGTTTTTCTGCGGGGACTATGGCGAGGCCACCTGTTCTTTTCTCCCCTGAAGCTCCACGTGCGGCCGTGTGACCACGTCTGGCCAAGAAGTGTAGGTGGTGGCAGACACGTGCTGGCATTTCCAGGCCTGGCCCGCAAACACGTCCCGCGTGACTCTCCACTCCCTCTCTGCCACTGGCCTGGCTGCGCCAGACACCCCGGGGCAGAGGACCACACATGGAAAAGACCCAATGTCCGGGACTGCGTGGACTCTCCCCCCACTTCCCTCCACCCTTCCTACACCAGCTGGAGTTTACAGGAACACGAAATAAACTGTCGGGTTCAGCTGCTGAAATTCTGACGTTTATTTATTGGAGCAGCCAATACCCCTTTCAAGCATAGCAGAAGCTGGAACTGAATCCAGCAGTTTGGACATAAAAATCTCAGCTCTTTTCATTGCTCTCTTTTGAGGGTAACCCCTTCATTCCTGCGGGGAGCCACGGAATGCCATGCAATAGGAAGAGACCTCGTCAATCACCCAGTTCCCAGGATTTTATTTATTTATTATTTTTTTTTTGAGACAGAGTCTTGCTTTGTTGCCCAGATTAGAGTGAGTGCCATGGCGTCAGCCTAGCTCACAGCAATCTCAAACTCCTGGGCTCAAGCGATCCTCCTGCCTCAGCCTCCAGAGTAGCTGGGACAACAGGCATGCGCCACCATGCCCGGCTAATTTTTTCTATATATTTTTAGTTGGCCAATTAATTTATTTCTATTTATAGTAGAGACGGGGTCTCGCTCTTGCTCAGGCTGGTTTTGAACTCCTGACCTCGAGCAATCCGCCCGCCTCGGCCTCCCAGAGTGTGCTAGGGTTATAGGCGTGAGCCACCGCGCCCGGTCCCAGTTCCCAGATTTGGATTCCAGGGAGACCACAGGCAAATCAGATGAGAAATAATAATGTTCACACTATCCTACTATTAGCAGTCATTGCATTGCATTCTAACAACTATTTTATTTCAGCTATCAGATTATGGCCTCTAGGCTCCAAATCCACACTTTGCCCCGTTTTGTAGCTGGACCCTGCAAACGTTTCTCCTTCGCCGCCTGGCTCGAGCTTGGTCAGTAGAGGGCGCTGGAGGAACACAGAATGAAGATGGGTTTCGCTTCCCGGTTCCCAGAGCCGCGGGGACTTCGGCAGCCCTGCAGTGGACACCTGTGACAGTGACCCCTCCCACAGTAAATTTCAGCAGCCCGTAGTGAAATTCTCAGTCACCCGGTGCGCCACGGCCGTACCCTCTCCGGTGAAATCCTAACCCGGGGTGGGGGTGGGGCAGCCCCACTTCCAAATTTATTCTTTTTGGGGTCTGCTTCAGCTCCAGGGGAAGTGGCTGCTCTATGTATTAGCTATTTCTACCTTCTTTGGAGTTCTCTTTGCTGTTGGTAGTTTAAGCTCCTGTTACTAGCTCATAAATGGTGTGTGTATGTTAAAATATGCATGACACAAAATTTACCATTTTAACCAATTTTAAGTGTACAGTTCAGTGGCATTAAGTACATTCACATTGTCGTGCAACCCTCACCATGATCCATCTCCAAAGCTTTTTCATCTTCCCAAACCGGAACTCTCCCCACTCAACGATTACTCCTCATTGCCCACCTCCTCCAAGCCCAGGGTAACCCACCGTCCTAATTTCTCTCCCTATGGACTTGGCTATTCCAGGAGCTTCATATAAGCAGAATCATACAGTATTTGGCTTTGGATGTCTGGCTTATTTCACGTAGCATAACGTCTTCAAGGTTCATCCATATTGTCGCCTGTGTCAGGATTTTCTTCCTTTTTTAAGGCTGAATAATATTCCACTGTGTGGCTATAGCACAATTTGTTTATCTATTCATTCATCAATGAACATTTGGGTTATTTTGGCCTTTTGGCCACTGTGGATAATTTGGCTATGAACATTGGTGTACAAACATCTGCTTGAATCCATCCTTTCAATTCTTTTGAGTGTATGCCCAGAAGTAGAATTGCTGGGTTATATGGTAATTCTATGTTTAAATTTTTGAGGAAATGCCAAACTGTTTTCCATAGCAACTGTACCATTTTACATTCCCACCAACAGCACACAAGAGTTCCAATTTCTCCACATCCTTGCCGACACTTGTTATTTTCTAAGTAATAGCCACCTAATCGATGCATGTAATTCTTTATATTAAACTTTTCCTATACACATTGCTGTGTGGGTTCAGCCTCTCTCTGGCCCTGACTGAGAGCGCCCCCATGAGGTGGTTCAGCAGAGATGCCCAGTGTCTTCACAACCTATTCCCCCTCTCTTTGGTATTGGAATCCTTAAGGTTTAGCTGGGCACATTGACATCCAGACAGAGACTACATCCCCCAGACTCCTTTGCAGCTGGTGAGATCATGTGACTGAGCTCTGGCCTATGAGATGTGAGTGGAAGTAAATGCACCTTCTGGGATATGCCTTTTAAAGGAGCTGCTTGCCTTTCTTTTCCTTTCACTCCTGGCAGGATTACAGAGGTGGTGTTGGTAAAGAGAGCAACACCATAGTAGATGCCAGCAAGCTGCAAGGACATTGCATCAACTACAACTGCGTGGAACCGAGCCACCTACATACCTGCATAGCCTACCTACATAGAAACTATTATGAGAGACAAAAATAAGCTTATTTCTTGGGGTCTCTTTGTTACAGCAGCTTAACCTACCTAACTAATACAGGTAGGACCTATTGTCATCTGAGAGGAAGCTAAGGAAATTAGAAATGAGGAAATTAAGGGCTTGGGGACATTCTAGGTCCTTTCCATGTTTCCTAAGAAGGCTGCAAGGATTCCTAAGAACCCAGCTAGGAATAACCGAGGAGATAAGTGTTTCACTAAGAAATACTTCCTTGGGCCGGGCGTGGTGGCTCACGCCTGTAATCCTAGCACTCTGGGAGGCCGAGGTGGGCGGATTGCTCGAGGTCAGGAGTTGGAAACCAGCCTGAGCAAGAGCGAGACCCCATCTCTACTATAAATAGAAAGAAATTAATTGGCCAACTAATATATATAGAAAAAATTAGCCGGGCATGGTGGCACATGCCTGTAGTCCCAGCTACTCGGGAGGCTGAGGCAGGAGGATGGCTTGAGCCCAGGAGTTTGAGGTTGCTGTGAGCTAGGCTGACACCACGGCACTCACGCTAGTCTGGGCAACAAAGCGAGACTCTGTCTCAAAAAACAAAACAACAACAAAAAACAAACAAACAAACAAAATCCAGATTCATGATGTTTGTGATGATGTCGGAAACAGGACAGGCCCTCTCATACCCTACTGTCAAGAGAACAAATTTCTACAACTTCTATGGAGGGAAATTTAGCTGTATCTATCCAAATTGCAAATGCGCGGGCCAAGCAGTTCGATATCTAGTAGTTTACAGATATCTACAGATAAATTCATGCACAGGTAAGTAATTCATGTACAAGGTACAACATTGTGTATAAAGTTCACATTCTGTATGAAGGCAAAAGATTGGATTTTTTTTTTTTTCGAGATAGAGCTTGCTCTGTTGCCTAGGCTAGAGTGCAGTGGTGTGATCATAGTTCACCACTCCTTCCAACTCTTGGGCTAAAGCTATCCCCCTGCCTCAGCCTCCAGAGTAGCTGGGACTACAGGCACGTGCCAACACACTGGGCTAAGTACTTTTTATGTTTCGTGGAGATAGAGTCTCACTATGCTGCCCAGGCTGGTCTCAAATCCCTGGGATCAAGGATTCTCCTGCCTCGGCCTCCCAAAGTGCTGATATTACAGGCGTGAGCCACTGCACCGAGCCACAGAAGATTGGAAATTACTAAATATTAACTAGTCAGGAACTGGTTAAACATGAATTATTGTACATTCAGTGTCATGAAATACTATGGAACTGTTAAAAAAACAAACAAACCAGGAAGTCCTGTCTTATAGTTCTAAGATGAGATGATGTCAAGGAAAAAGAAAACATGAACAAAACCAAGATGCAGAATGGTGTATATAAATGTTAACTTTTAAGGGAAAAATATTTTTAAAATTTATGTACATTTTTGCCTGTACATGCAAATTCTGGAAGGATACACAGGAGTTATTGGTAACTGCAGAAGGAGAGAGATCTTTCATTGTAAATCTTTTGTACCTCTTGAATTTTAACTATGAATGCAATTTTTTTTTTTTTTTTTATGAGACAGAGTCTCACTCTGTTGCCCAGGCTAGAGCGAGTGCCTTGGCGTCAGCCTCGCTCACAGCAACCTCAAACTCCTGGGCTCAAGCAATCCTTCTGCCTCAGCCTCCCCAGTAGCTGGGACTACAAGTGCGAACCACCACCCTACCCCCCACCCCCCGAATGGATTACTTTTTAAGAGAAAGATGAATGCATTTTAAATTTTAAAAAGAAGCTGGAAAAATTGGACATCCATGTGCGAACAAAGAAAGAACCTGGATCTATACCCAATACCATATTTTAAAACTAGCTTAAAATGGATCATAGATTTAAATTTAAAATCTAAAATTATAAAACTTCCATAAGAAAACATAGAGGACATCTATGTGACAAGGGGTTAGGCAAAGATTTCTTAGGTACAGAATGAAAGCATGATTCATAAAAGTACAGACTGACAAATGAATTTCATCTGCATTGAAAACTTGTGCTCTAGGCCGGGCACTGTGGCTCACGCCTGTAATCCTGGCACTCTGGGAGGCCGAGGTGGGAGGATCACTCAAGGTCAGGAGTTCAAAACAAGCCTGAGCAAGAGCGAGACCCTGTCTCTACAAAAAATAGAAAGAAATTAATTGGCTAACTAAAAATATATAGAAAAAATTAGCTGGGCATGGTGGCACATGCCTGTAGTCCCAGGTACTTGGGAGGCTGAGGCAGGAGGATGGCTTGAGTCCAGGAGTTCGAGGTTGCTGTGAGCTAGGCTGATGCCACGGCACTCTAGCCGGGGCAACAGAGTGAGACTCTGTCTCAAAACAAACAAACAAACAACAAAAAAACTTGTGTTCTGAGAAGACACTGATAAGAGAATGAAAAGACACACCACAGACTGGGAGCAAATATTTGCAAAGTGAATATCTGATTAAGGATTATATAACGTAAAGAACTTTCAATGTTCAATGATAAGAAAACAAGCAAGCCAATTAAAAAGAGGAAAAAGGAGATGGGTGAGGTGGCTCACGCCTGTAATCGTAGCACTTGGGGAGGCCGAGGCGGGAGGATTGCTTGAGCTCAGGAGTTCGAGACCAGCCTGATCAAAAGCGAGATCCCATCTCTACTCAAAATAGAAAAAAATTAGCTGAGCATGGTGGTGTACACCTGTGGTCCCAGCTACTGGGGAGGCTGAGGCGGGAGGATCCCTTGAGCCCTGGAATTTAAGGTTGCTGTGAGCTAGGCTGACACCACAACACTCTAGCCTGGGTCACAGAGGGAGACTGTCTCCAAAAAAATAACAATAAATAAAAAGCGGAAAAGGCCAGGCATGGTGGTGCATGTTTGTAATTCCCTCCTGTGATGCCACTCAGGAGGCTGAGAAGGGAGGATCGCTCAAGGTAAGGAGTTCGAAACCAGCCTGAGCAAGAGCGAGACCCCGTCTCTACTATAAATAGAAAGAAATTAATTGGCCAACTAATATATATAGAAAAAATTAGCCGGGCATGGTGGCGCATGCCTGTAGTCTCAGCAACTCGGGAGACTGAGGCAGCAGGATTGCTTGAGCCCAGGAGATTGAGGTTGCTGTGAGCTAGGCTGACGCCACGGCACTCACTCTAGCCTGGGCAACAAAGCGAGACTCTGTCTCAAAAAAAAAGAAAAAGAAAAAAATGACCCAGTGGCTGGAAGCAGTAACTGCTATGGGTAAAAGTAGAGGGCGAAGGGACAGGGAGGGACGAGATGGGGGCCCATTCGGCCAGGAAGCAGCTGCGTGAGGAGGGAGGTGTGAGCCAGGGGTCCCTGGGGAAGGTGCCCCCGGGAGCGGAGGCCAGGCTCACCCCGGTTCTGAACACGCCCACACCCCTCCTCGTCCCTGTCTGCGCAGCGTACCCCTCTCATCTTCTGTCCCACCCGCCCCACCCCCCCGCCCCCACCCCTGCCCAGCAGGTACCTGACTTGGGGTAGGTGATGATGAAAATGTCGTCGTCTCGCACGGGGGCGTCCTCCGCGAGGCTGATGCTCTCCGGTGAGTACAGGCCGATAGGGAAGAGGATGCCTTTGTACCTGAAGTATTCGCCAGGCAACTTCTGGCTGTAGGAGGGTGAGGGAGAGGCCATGAGGGAGAGCAAGGAGGTGGGCGAGGGGCCCTCCAGCCCTGGCAGGGGCTTCCTCCCTCTGAGCCCCGCTTCCTCATCTGCAAAGTGGGGGTGGCTCACTGACCCCCACAACTGCACTCACAATCCTAAGGAGCGGCGATTATTATTATCCCCGCTTTAGGGATGAAGAAAGCGAGGCACAGAGAGGTTGAGTGACTTGCCCAAAGCCACACAGCGGGTGGGACGTGGAGCCCTTTGCTCTCGGCGCTTTCTCTACATTTACTCTTCACCCCAGCCCTGGAGGGAGATGCTCAGTCACCCCCCATTGTAAAACGTGGGGTGCCCTGCCCAGCCCTGAGCAGCTGGAGAGCAGCAGGATCCACTCGGGAGACCCCGACTCCGAGCGACTTTGGCGCGAAGCTTCGAGCCCCCCATGCGAACTGCCCTTCCAAAGCCTGCGATGTGTTCACGCAGCCGGGCTGGTGAGTCCAGATTTCCAAGGTGAGACTTTCCAAGAGCAATCGGTTACGTTTACAGTTTCTTTCCATCCCAACTCCCCGGGGACTCCTGTCTGTGGCGCAAGAAAGGGATTTGGGGGGCCTGGCTAAGGGCAAGAGGAGGTGGGGATACCTTTTTAAATTAATTTATTTTTTTTTGAGACAGAGTCTCACTCTGTTGCCCAGGCTAGAGTGAGTGCCGTGGAATCAGCCTAGCTCACAGCAACCTCAAACTCCTGGGCTCAAGCAATCCTCCTGCCTCAGCCTCCCGAGTAGCTGGGACTACAGGCATGCGCCACCATGCCTGGCTAATTTTTTCTATATATTTTTAGTTGTCCAATTAATTTCTTTCTATTTTTAATAGAGACGGGGTCTTGTTCTTGCTCAGGCTGGTTTCGAACTCCTGACCTCGAGCGATCTGCCCGCCTCGGCCTCCCAGGTGTGAACCACCGCGCCCAGCCAAAAAGAAATTTTTTGAGACAAGGTCGCACGCTGTTGCCTGGAGTAGAGTGCAGTGGCGTCATCACAGCCACGCTGGGATTGTAGCACGAGCCACCGCACTCAGCCCCAAATTGCTTTTAATCAAAATGAGGTGAGATGTTGGATCCAATGAGGCTGAAAACCCTCTTGACGTACAGAGGCCTTTTCTGTTAGTTCCTTGTCATGGGCCCAGGCGACAGAGAAGGAAACCAAAGCCCATGGAAGGCGTCCATTTGCCCAGGGGGCTGGGGTGTCTTTCCTGAAGCTCTCCACCAGCGTCTGCGACTGAGGGGAGGGGAGTTGTCGCTGACACCTGGGACAAGGTTAAGGCTTGGAGCAGCAGCAGGATGTAGCTGCACACCTGTGTCCTCTGCCTGGGGTCACGTAGCCTCATAGGGTCGTTGCGAGCATGTAAAATCCCCAGAACTGTGCCTGGCACGGAGTAAGCACTATGTATTTGTCAAATTTTTAAAAATAGGGATTGCAAGAGGATAAGAATGGTTAAAATAGAGGCTGGCTGGCAGTGTGCATGCAACATATCTGCGCTAAAATGATTCCCGTCATTATACGCAGTCACAGAGGCGTCCCCGGGCCCCGTGTGAGCTCAGAGGAGGGGCTGGCTGCCTCGCACGGGGTTTGGCGCACAGTAGGTCTGCAGTAAACCGTAATTACTTTATTTGTTCAGTGATGTCATCAGCCAGCCCATAGGCTGAGCGTGGGAGTGGAATTCGTGACGTCACTGGTTACCAGGCAGGAGCTGTGACGTCATCGGTTTCCGGGCAGATTAGCCGCTAAGTGCCTGCGGGCTGGGCCTTGGCTCTGGTTCCATAGGTCACGCGTGCTCTTCCTGTGCCCTGGGCAGCGCATCGCGCCTCTCTTTGAGCCTCAGTTTCCTCAGCTGTCACATGAGGACAGCTGCAATCTCTGTCTCAAGGTTTTAATCCTACTCGAGGGATTAAAAGGGATAACGTGTTTTAAGCGCCTGGCTCTTGCTAAGTGCCCGGGAAAGGGAAGCTCAGTTTAGCATCATTTTAGTCTTTGATGTGACCCAAGTGCTCCTCGAGGGGACGGGAAATCTCCTCCCTGGTTTGCAGGAGAGGAGAACTGCGACACCAAGGAGGAAAAGATCCTGTGCCCTTCAGGAGTCCCTGAAATAGTCTCTGAATGAATGAATGAATGAATGAATGAGTATGAGGGCATCTGCTCATTCTCCAAATTGAGGGTCCCAGTGCCACCCCAGAAGGCCAGGGTGGAACCCACGGTGCTGGGCTTCCACCGGTATTTGATGGAATGAATGAATGTGGGAATGAACGAATGAATGGGGTTGCTAGGACAAAAGGAGAGGAAAATCAAAGAGCACTTGTCATATCCTTCCACCCGCCTCAGTGGCTCTCAGCCCTGGGTGCCGCGTGGGGACATTCAAGGCTCCCAAAGCCTGGCCCCGCCCCAGGAGACAGTGTCTAAACCTTGCCACTGTCCCCACCCGCTGAGCCCGGACCGACCGGCAGCTCTGTAAATAATTGTCGTGGCGCCAGGGGGGCAGAGTTGGGCTCTATCTGCAGGTGACAAGAATATGAAGGTTCAGGCCAGGTGTGGTGGCTCACGCCTGTAATCCTAGCACTTTGGGAGGCCGAGGCGGGTGGATTACTCAAGGTCAGGAGTTCGAAACCAGCCTGAGCAAGAGCGAGACCCCATCTCTACTATAAATAGAAAGAAATTAATTGGCCAACTAAAAATATATAGAGAAAAAATTAGCTGGGCATGGTGGCGCATGCCTGTAGTCCCAGCTACTCGGGAGGCTGAGGCAGGAGGATCGCTTGAGCCCAGGAGTTTGAGGTTGCTGTGAGCTAGGCTGACGCCACGGCACTCACTCTAGCCTGGACAACAGAGGGAGACTCTGTCTCAAAAAAAAAAAAAAAAAAGAAAGAATATGGAGGTTCAGGGTTGGGGCGGGGGCGTGATTCAGCCAAGGCCACACAGCAAGGACGGAGCAGAGCTGGATTTGAACCCGGGCTGCTGTGGCCCCTCAGCCCTGTAGCCAGTGTCTCTCCCGGTCCCTCCTGTAGCCAGTGTCTCTCCCGGTCCCTCCTGTAGCCAGTGTCTCTCCCGGTCCCTCCTGTGCCGTGTACCCCACACTCCAGCCAAGGCCCCCCCAACAAACGCTCTGAGCTCTAGTCCCACCTCCCGCCTTTGCAGCTGCTGTTGCCCTGCAGGTGTGAGCCCCAACCTGTGTCCCACCCACTGAGCTCCTGCCCCGTGTCCTGTGACTGCTGCCAGGCGCCTTCTCTCCCCGCCCCGCACGTCGAATCTGGCCGCAGGGGCCTCTCCTCTGCCTGGGTCACAGGCCTGTTCTGTCCTCACAAAACACGTCCAGGGTCAAGTGCAGCTATCGCTCGATTTGAGCAGAGGAATGAAGGTGACAGCTGAGCCGGCGAGAGACGGCGGCAGGAACAGCGGGCAGAGCTCCGGCTGGGCGACCAGCCTCCTGGCAGGTGACTGGCCGGCCCCGCCTGGGAGACCCAGGACATGCGACTCTAAGAGGCCCCCCCTCCCCACCCGACCCTCGACGCAGCCCCCTCCCAGGCTGTCCCTTGCCCCATCTCTCCCGCGGGGCCACAGAGGGGCTTTCTACACCCAGTGCTGCCCCTGCCCCTCCCCTGGCTCCTCGGGGTCCTCAGGGCACAGCGTGGGACACCTGGCCTCCTTCCTGCAGACACCAGCTGTGGTCACGCCCACTTTCCCTGCTTTCTCGAAGCATCTGCATACTTTCTGACATGCCTTCACCAGGAATCCCAGGACGTAGGTGGTGAGAGCACCGCTTCGTGCCAGAAGAAATGGAGGCCCAGAGAGGTTAATATAGTTCCCCAAGGTCACACAGCAGCCTTCATAGGAAGCTTCATTAAAAACCTGTCCGTGAGCCTCTACCCTTCTCTGCGTGTCTTTCTCACTCCACGTTTCCTCCCCAGTGCCCGACACGCAACAGGTGAGCACTAACCAGACCTGTCCCCAGTTCAGAGCTCCTAGTGATGGGGGCTCAGTCGCTCCTCCGAGCAGCCCAGCCCTCGCAGTGGGGAAGGAGGCTGGGCTGAAGTTGGCCACACTTGGACTTGAACCCAGGCTCTGCTATCAACCAGCTGCAAGAGCTTGAAAACACGGCCCGACTTCTCTGTGCCTCAGTTTCCTCATCTGGAGAAGGAAGCTAGGAAGCAACTTTGTAAAGATTAAAAGCCACCATAGCCTCTCGCCTGGATGGCCACAGTCACCTTCTCGGCAGTCTCCCTGCTGCCACCCCGGGCCCCCTTGAGACTAGTCAGCTCTTCCCGAGTGGCAGCCGGAGGGATCGAGTTCGAGCCTGAGTCGGCTCCGGTCTCGCCGATGCTCAAACCCTCCTGTGGGGTTTTACTCAAAGTAAAAGCAAAGTCCTCACGGCGACCCACGAAGCCACTCATGACCTGCCCCCGTGTCCTCTTTTGCCTTCTGTTCCTACCCTCGCCTCTTCGCTCACTCGGCTGCAGCCACCCGGCCTCCTCACGTTCCTCCTCCATTTCAGGCCTGGTGCTGCCACAGGGCCTTTGCACTGGCTGTTCCCGCTTTTGTCTTCCATTCAGTCCCATGACTCTTGCCCTCACCTCTGCTCCACTGTCACCCCTTGTCATGAGGCCTCCCCGACCACCCTGTTTGCCATGAGACCCACCCAGCCCCTTATCCTGCTCTGCTGTCCCTCCCTCTGCCATCACCTGAGCTGCTCTGCAGTTGACAGATCACACTGCCTGTCCTCTCCACCTGCGTGTAAACTCCATGAACCCAGGGATTTTTTTTTTTTAAATGGTTTTAGGCCTGGTGGCTCACTCCTGTAATCCCAGCACTTTGGGAGGCCAAGGCAAGAGGATCACTTGAGGCCAGGAGTTTGAGACCAGCCTGGACAACATAGCAAGACCCTGCATCTACAAGAAATAAAAAAATTAAAAATTAGCCTGGTGTGGTGGCCTGTGCCTGTAATCTCAGCTATTCGGGAGGCTGAGGCAGGAGGATGGTCCAAGCCCAGGAGTTCGATGTCACAATGAGCTATGATTGTGCCACTGCACTCTAGGCTGGGTGACAAAAAAAAAAAATTTTTTTTGTTGTCTGCCAATGCATTTGAAACACTCCATCCCAGCGAGCCTGGCACTGAGGCGGCCCCTGATCCGTATTTGTTGAAGGAATGAAAATAACGCTAAGTGGCACTCGCTCTCACCATCTTGCCCAGAACAGAATGTGTCTTAAGCTCATTTATTCTCTCAACGACCCTAGGAGGCAGGTGGTATTACTGTTCCCATTTTACAGATGAGGAAATGGAGGCACAGAGAAGGAGAGTCACTTGGCTGATGTCACACAGCTGCACAGGGCAGAGCCGGGACTGGAACCCAGGCAGCGTGGCTCCAAAATGTGCAGCCTTAACCGCCTGGTGCCATAGGGTGGTCCCTCCCAGGTCGCCTCTTCTGGGCCGGGGCTGTGGTTGGCCCGGAAAACACAGGTGTGACCTCACGTAACATCTCTAAGTCTCCGCCACCACCGCATGACATGTGCAGATCTAACTCTCAGGACCCTATCCCTATTTATTATTATTATTATTTTTTTAAAATAATTTTTCACTTTTTTAATTAAAAATTTTATGATCTGCAAATGAATAACTTTGTCATCTCTCCCTATTTTATTATATATTAATATGTCTCCAGGAAGTATCTTAATATAATCAAAGCTTTTAAAACAAACTTACTGTCCCTCCTGGGTGTTTATTCAAGGTAAACGGAAACCTATGTTCCCACTAGCGTCCGTGCGCTCGTGTTTAT
Organism: Mirza zaza; assembly: GCA_008750895.1. Classification (NCBI taxonomy): domain Eukaryota; kingdom Metazoa; phylum Chordata; class Mammalia; order Primates; family Cheirogaleidae; genus Mirza; species Mirza zaza. Next base: position 18,563 of record VSMD01076540.1, on the reverse strand, counting down.
GGCTGCTCGATCCAGAAGGGCCAAAGCCTGGGAACGGCCTTCCACGGGTGAGCAGACAAACGGACCCAGTCAGGAGGCTCGGGCGGGAGGCCAGGAGTTCAAGTCCTGCCTGGGCAATAGTGAGACTCCGGCTCTAACCCCCCTCCCCTCCCCCGGAAACAGCGGGACCTCCAGGCCATGCAAGAGTCGCTCCCCAGCCACAGAAAAAGAACAAGTCACCAGTCCCCAGGACCACAAAGGCACCACGCTGAGTGACAGAAGCCAGGCTCAGAGGGTTGTGGTCTGTGCGATTCCATTTCTGTGACTGTCGGTGGCTGAATCGTGGCCCCCAAAGATGCCCAAACGTCCTAGTGCCTGCCACCTGTGCGTCCGTCCCATCTCGTGGCAGAAGGGACTTCGCAGATGTGATTATGCTGACATCTTGGGGCGGGGAGACGAGCTTGGAGTATCTGGGTGGGCCCCGAGTTATCATAAGGGTCCTTCTGCCCGGGCGCGGTGGCTCACGCCTGTAATCCCAGCAGTCTGGGAGGCCGAGGCGGGAGGATCGCTCGAGGTCAGGAGTTCGAAACCAGCCTGAGCAAGAGCAAGACCCCATCTCTGCTATAAATAGAAAGAAATTAATTGGCCAACTAATATATAGAGAAAAAATTAGCCGGGCATGGTGGCACATGCCTGTAGTCCCAGCTACTTGGGAGGCTGAGGTAGGAGGATCGCTCGAGCCCGGGAGGTTGCTGTGAGCTAGGCTGACGCCACGGCACTCACTCTAGCCTGGGCAACAAAGCGAGACTCTGTCTCAAAAAAATAAAAAAAAATAGGGTCCTTCTTATCAGAGTGTCAGGGCCAGAAGGAGATGTGACCGCAGAGGCAAAGGACAGGGAGAGGTCGGGACAGGCCACGCTGCCGGATCACAGGAGGTTGGAGGGGCCGGGAGCCAAGGACCTCGGGCGGCCTCTGGAAGCCAGAGAAGACCAGGAGATGGGCTCTGCCCCCGTCCCGCAGAGCGGACGGCCCTGCGGACACGCCACTTTTACTGCAGCCTGACCTCTTTGGCACTTGCCCTCAGACCGGGAGAGAAGACAGTGGTATCGTTTGAAGCCCCTCCGTGTGTGGTTATTTCTTACAGCAGCAACAGGAAACTAATACAGTGACATTTTTGCAAAGAAAATATGTAGGGACAGAGAGCAGACCGCTCAGCGGTGGCTGGGGTCAGAGATGGGGGAGGGCGTGACGACAGGGACAGTGCGAGACAGTTGTCTGGGGAGGTGGACAGCCCTGGATCCTGCTTGTGGCAGAGGTCACGCACAGCTCCACGTGGGCTAGAATTCCTAAAATTACGCACCTCCCCTCCAAAAGGTCAATTTACCATGCGATTATATTTTTAAAAGCATCGTTCATGGAAATAAATGCTTAATGCCCAGGAGCCATTAGGATGACAAAATATGAGCTGGCCAGCGTCCCTCTTGGCCACCCAGGGATGTGCAGAGTGGCAGCTCCGGCCTCTGCCACGGCCCCGCGTGGGACTGGCGGTTCTGCAGCCCGGTCTGGCCTCCCGTGGGGGCTGGGGCATGGACGAGGCACACCGGGGTCTCTAATCCAGGGACATCCCGATCGGATACCCAAAGACAGCATTAGGCCTTTTTGCCTGAATGCAGCAAATGCATTCATTCACCCCACAAATACTTACTGAGCACCTACTATGTGCCGGGCGCTGGGGACTGCGACAGTGAATGCGACAGTCAGAAATCCCCGCTGTAGGCCGGGCGCGGTGGCTCACGCCTGTAATCCTAGCTCTCTGGGAGGCCGAGGTGGGCGGATCGTTTGAGCTCAGGAGTTCGAGACCAGCCTGAGCAAGAGCGAGACCCCATCTCTACTATAAACAGAAAGAAATTAATTGGCCAACTAAAAATATATACAGAAAAAATTAGCCGGGCATGGTGGCACATGCCTGTAGTCCCAGCTACTTGGGAGGCTGAGGCAGCAGGATTGCTTGAGCCCAGGAGTGTGAGGTTGCTGTGAGCTAGGCTGACGCCACGGCACTCACTCTAGCCTGGGCAATAAAGTGAGACTCTGTCTCAAAAAAAAAAAAAAAAAAGAAATCCCCGCTGCAGCCTAAGATCCGTGAATGATGACGTTAAGAGCTAGCGTTGGAAATGTCGTATAGCAGAAGGGGACAGCATACAATGGAAGCCTCTGGGGGATGAGGATCGTGGAGGCCTGGTTGCCATTTTCTTTTATTTTTTCAGAGACAGGGGCTTGCTGTGTCACCAGGCTGGAGTGCGGTGGCACAATCGTAGCTCATTGTAACCTGGAACTCCTGGGCTCAAGCGATCCTCCTGCCTCAGCCTCCCGGGTAGCTGGGACTACGGGCAGGCGCCACCATGCCCGGCTCATTTTTTAAAAAAATTATTGTATGTTGCCCAGGGGTTTGCTATGTTGCCCAGGCTGGTCTCGAACTCCTGGCCTCCCAAAGTGCTGGGACTACAGGCAAGAGCCAACATAATTTTAGATAAATGGAATCGGGGTGGCCCCTTCTGGGGAGGTGACATTGAGCAAAGACCTGAGGGGGGCTGAGGGCAGGAGGAGCGTGTCGCAAAGGGGAGGGGACAGTGTAGGCAAAGGACGCAGAAGGGGCCGGGGGTGCTGGGGTCCGTTGGGGCTGGAGCTGGGAGCTCTGGGCTCCCGTGACCCCCCAGCCTTCCAGGGACTGGACTGGGCTCATGACGAGTTTCTCCGCAGCCGGCCGGCTGTGCTGCTGACTCACGGCCCGCAGGCGGACAGCTCGCCTCTCTCTGGGGAGCACTGCCAAGACTCCCCCAAGCTGCCCGGGGCTCAGCGCTCCTCGCGCCCGGAACACTCTGTGCAGTGAGCGCCCTGCCGCTGGCCTGGGCCACCGCGCTCTCGGCCAGGAGTCCCCTCCTCGCCTCTGACCGGCCTCCACCTGCAGGATGACTCACCCTGGCCGGAGCGCAGAGAAACTCAGCCGGCCTGTGATGGGCAGAGCCCCTTTGGGAGACCATTTGGCAACGTTTAAATGACACACGGCTGGCTCCTTCCTCCCCTTCCCAGATGAGACCACATGGCTAAAGCAAGTGACCTCCCACCCCCATGCACATTACTGCCCTTCTCAGCATCCTGTTCCCTTCCTCCGTGGCCCTCTTGATACTTAGTAACTATTTTCTTTGTCTGTTGCCTTCCTCTTTTTTTTTTTGAGACAGGATCTTGCTCTGTCTCCCAGGCTAGAGTGCGTCATCACCCAGGCTAGAGTGATGTCATCATAGCTCACTGCACCTCAAATTCCCAGGCTCAAGCGCTCAGCTAAATGCAAATAATTTTTTTGTAAAGACAGGGTCTTGCTATGTTGCCCAGGCTGATCTCAAACTCATGGGCTCAAGCAGTTGCCCCACTTTGGACTCCCAAGGTGCTGGGATTATAGGTGTGGACCACCATGCCCAGCCAGTTGCCTTTAAATCTGTCCTCTCTATGAATCTGTAAGTCACTTAAAAAAAAAAAAATCTGTCCTGTCCACTAGCAGGGGAGCTGGGAGGGAGAAGAAACTCCCCCTGTAGGGTGTAGGGTGTTGGGTGTTGGGTGTCCCACCTCAAAGAACTGGCATCTGACATCCTGACATCATTGCATTATATTTGTCAGATGAAAAATGCACGTGACGCCCTAGACATTGATGGACAAGGTAGATGCCCCTTGGGGAAGTGCCCAGCGAAATACACTAGGATGTCATTCATTGCAACTCTGCTGGAGGAAAGGTCAGAAACAACAGGGAATTGCGTAAATAAAAGGCGTTTGCAACTTCGTAGGGATTTGGGTTACACATACATTTCTCAAAATTGGCACACTTTAGATTTATTTGTGCACCTTACTCTATATAAACTTTTATTTTAAAAAAAAACCCATAAACCAATATTGAACTCTGATTAATGATATGCAGCCCGGAATGTTTACAGTGACATGTTCTGATGTCTGCAACTTTGAAACGCCTCACATAGAAGGATCGATAGGCAGGTAGAGGGGCGCACAGATATGTGACAATGTAACTGTGTATAATAAAATCTTGGGGGGGGTGGTATAGGCGTGCTCGCTGGGTAATTCTTGCAACACTCTTCTGTTTTAAATATTTGAATAAACGGCTGCAGGAGAGGAGGTGGCATTTATTTGACCAGACGTCTGAGATATTACAGGGAGTAAAAAGGCAAGAGACAGAGCCAGGTGTCAGAGGTGACTCCAGGGACGTGGGAGCCACCAGAGGAGGGAGATGGCAGAGTCTGGGCTCTGACCGGGAGACCCCACGGACAGGGGCAGGGTGGGGGCTGCAGTGTGAACCTGCTATGAACTTCCATGAAGCCCCCGAAATGGGGGGGGGATGTTCGTTACATCTGCTAGGCTGCCTCGATGGGGCACATGTGCATTTTTCTGTGTTTTTAGGAAATCTAATTAGGAAAATATATTCTTATGTCACATGTCTGTATCTACTGATCATCTAGGCTTGCTGATGGGTTAATAGTGTCTCCCAACACTGCCAAGCCAGCCTCCCAGGATGCTGGGCACTGCCAGTTTGGTATGTGACCTCCCCACGCTTGAGAAAGCTCATGCTGCCTCTTAGGTTCCTCCCCTCCCCCACCCACCCCTCCCCCCTGCTTCTCCTCCCCCTTCCCTTCCTTCTAAACAACACCGATATCGTACTTCACACCTTTCTCTGCAACTTGCTTGTTTTTCAGTGAATGTATCATCGTGACAATCGTTCCAGGTTAACCTGCAGCCATCTCATTCCTTGTAAAGATAGCTACCGAATTATTTTCCTTTTGAGGAGAGGCACACGTCAAACAAAGCTGAGTTTTGACAAACACGCAGGCCGACCGGCTCCTATCAGATACAGAATAGTCCATCCTCCCAGGCAGTTTCCTGGCGGACTTCCCAATCAGTCCCCACCCCATCCTCGGAGGCCACCGCTGTTCTGAGGTTTTTTCGTCACCATCTTGGACATTCTAGAACTGTCATCTCATGGCGTCTGGTTTTTGTTTTTTTTTTTTTTTTGAGACAAGAGTCACATTCCGTTGCCCAGGCTAGAGTGAGTGCAGTGGCGTCAGCCTAGCTCACAGCGACCTCAGACTCCTGGGCTCAAGCGATCCTCCTGCCTCAGCCTCCCGAGTAGCTGGGACTACGGGCATGTGCCACCACGCCCGGCTCATTTTTTCTGTATATTTTATTTGGTCCATTAATTTCTTTCTATTTTCTTTTTTAGTAGAGACAAGATCTTGCTCTTGCTCAGGCTGGTTTCGAACTCCTGACCTTGAGAGATCCTCCTGCCTCGGCCTCCCAGAGTGCTAGGATTACAGGCGTGAGCCACCGCCCCCCGCCAGGACTTGGGTTTTAAAGAAGTTATTTTACCTCCAGCAGGTGGTAGGTGTGCAGGGTGCTTGATACACATTATGGGATGTAATTCTCATGCAACCAGCTAAGAGCTTGCTATGGGCCTATATATATATACATATATATATATGTAATTTTTTTTCTTTTTTTGCTATAGTGAGGAGATAGACCCATTTTTGAGAGAGGGAGACTGAGGCTCTGGGATGTGAAGAGTCTCACCCACATCCACCTTATGGGAGACACACCTTCGGTTTAAGGACCCAGCTCTGTCCCTTGAAGCCCGCAGTTTCCCTGAGGGCTCCTCCTCTATGAGTCCTGCTCTGGCTGGGCTGCCAGCGAGTGTCGTTCCGCTCTCCCTGTGAAGTTCTGCTTGTTCCCCGAATGCTCCATGCTCTGCCACACCACAGAACCTCTGCAGGTGCTGTCCCTGTCGCCTGCGGATTTCCTCCACTGTTTTCTCTCCTCCCTTCTCTCTCTCCCTCCTTCCAGCATACATTTATTAAGCTCCTACTGTGTGCCTCTCCCCACCCTTGGGAGCGCTCATACCCTGGAGCTGAGTCATCCCATAGAACTTTCTGGAAGGACAGAAATGTCCAACAGGACAGCCAGTGGGCCACACGTGGCCGCCCAAGCACTTGAAATGTGGCCAGCGGGATGGAGGAACTGGATTTTTCACGTTATTTCATTGTTACTGATGTAACACTGATACTCAAATTCAGACACGGGAAAAACTTTTAAAGCAGGTTGGGTTGGGTACAACTTGGGCCTGGGAGGCGACTTCGTCAGCCGTAAAGTGGATGGCATGTGAAGCTGCTTCGGAGGGAGAGTTAGTGTCTGAATTGAGAAAACACACGCTCGATTTCAAAGGCTTAGTATAAAAAAAAAAAAAAGAAGGTAAATGATCTCACTGATAAATTTTTCAATTGAGCGCATGCGTGAATGATAATATTTCAGATCTGTTAGATAAAATATATAGTTAAAATTAATGCACCTGTTTCTTTTATTTTTTTTTAAAAACGTGGCTACTAGAAAATGTTTATGTTTGGGGTTCATGTTATGTAGCCATAGGGGAGATGGGTCAAGTCCCTCTGTGAAGAAATGGCCATCGAGGAGGTGGCAGCCACCACCTCACGCCTGTAATCCTAGCACTCTGGGAGGCCGAGGCGGGCGGATTGCTCGAGGTCAGGAGTTCGAAACCAGCCTGAGCAAGAGCGAGACCCCGTCTCTACTATAAATAGAAAGAAATTAATTGGCCAACTAATATATATAGAAAAAATTAGCCGGGCATGGTGGCGCATGCCTGTAGTCCCAGCCACTTGGGAGGCTGAGGCAGGAGGATCCCTTGAGCCCAGGAGTTTGAGGTTGCTGTGAGCTAGGCTGATGCCACGGCACTCTAGCCTGGACAACACAGTGAGACTCTGTTTCAAAAAAAAAAAAAAAAGAAATGGCCATTGAGGGGCAGCCTCTTCCTGTGGTTCCAAGCACCTGTTTGGTCCCTTTCTCTAGCATGGGGGGGCGAGTGGGGTGTCTGTCATAATCCCAGTTGTCCGAATCCTCTCTGGCCTCAGTTTTCCCATCTGTAAAATGGGAACCATGGCATTGGCTACCTCCCAGGGCTGTTCTGAGGCTCAAACGAGCTCGTCCACACAAAACCCTCAGAGCAGGGCTTGGCTCAGGCGAATGCTCAGGACGGTCGCCACTATTACCAATCTTCACCCTGTCCCCCCACTTCCTTTCACCTGAGTTCCTGCTTCAGGAAGGGTCGCAGCAGTTGAAAGAGGAAAGAAGAAAACAGCACAGACAAGGACTCGGCAGAGAGCGGGAGGGCCGGGCACTGCACGGCCCATTTCACATGTGCTTGGCTCAAGAGCAGCCCTGTCTGCCAGGCGGGTCCCAGGTCATCTGCGACAGGGGCGAGATTCGAACCCAGGGCTGCCTTCCTGCGGGCATTCCTGCCTCCAGGGGCAGGGTCCCCACTTTCCTTGACCCTCGGGGCCCCCAACCCCACTAAGTCACACTGGCAACACCTCTCTTGGGGGCCTCTAGTCCAAGTCCCAGCAAGACCAGGGTCTCCCTTCTCCCCCTGGCATCTGGCATCATGGGAAGTCCCCTGGGTCCTACTCTCCCTCCCCAACAGCCTCCTGGTGGCAAAGTGGCTGCCTGGTTCTTTCCAGATGGGTCCTGGGCAGGACCACCAGGCACAACTGCCCCCCACCCCTGCAGAGAGCAAGTGCATACAGAGAGGCAGAAAGCTGTCCTCCCCTTGGCTCCCCAAGCCAGGGTCCCCTGCGGGTGGGAGGTGTGGATGCCGTGAGCATCTTTTTCTAATTGTCACCAAGGCCCTGCCATCTACTAGTGCGGGGACAGAAGCCTTTTCTCTAATTTGCCCTCCCAAATCCCACCCAGACAGCGAGGGCCAGCGACTTATTATTTCTTTATTGTTTAAAACCTTATGAAGCCCCCGGCTCGGAAAAAGCAGCTCTGTGACTGGCAGGGCTGTGGCCCTAAAATCACTCAGGTGGCTCAGCCCTCCCGAGGAAGGAGGGGCCGAGGAAGGAGGGGCCGGGGTTGTAAAACCCGACCTGGCACCTCCTCCCCTCCCGGCCATAAAGAGGCAGAGATCAGAGAGTGCCCGAGCTGGGACTTGGGGACTCGAGATCAGAGGGGTTGGGGGTGGGGGCAAGTGGCAAGTGCAGCTATTCTTGGCCACCAAGGCCGCCCCAGGTCCAAAAGCCAGCCTGGCCTTGACTGACCTCTCCAGCGGCGTGGTTCCCCGACACATGGGAAATAGGGAGGAGCACTGATGAGGAGGAGCACCGCTGAGCCTCCCGGCTGGCTGGACAGGGTCCTGCTCCTTCCTGATCGTGCTCATCCCCAAATTCCTGTCCAGGGCGTGACACAGTCAGGCTTCCCTGGTTCAAGTCCTGGCTATGCCCCACTTGGCAGCTGTGTGACCTTGGGCAAGTCATTGAACCTCTCTGAGCCTCAGATTTTAAGTAGGATTACAATAGTTAATCTCGAGGATGCTGTAGGGAGGATCCCTGGTTTTGTCACCACCTTGGCTCTGCTTCCTGTCCTGCCTACTTCCTGTGCCTGACTTTGTGTTCTTAAAATATTTACTTTGTCCTTAGTATCCTCTTGAGCCCACATGGGACACACATCAAATTTATAAAGCATGCTTTGTAACAAACCCGGTAAAGTAAAACATCCCAAGCCAGGCATTTTGTCAGGATCTCTGGGCTACCCCCCTCAGCTGCTACCCCAAACTAAATCCTGGTCAGTTTCCTGGGTTTTTTTGGGTTTTTTTAAAGATATAGACATATATTTTGGCCTGGCGTGGTGACTCACGCCTGTAATCCTGGCACTCTGGGAAGCCGAGGTGGGAGGATCGCTGAAGGTCAGGAGTTCGAGACCAGCCTGAGCAAAGGCGAGACCCCGTCTCTACTAAAAATAGAAAGAAATTAATTGGCCAACTAAAAATATATAGGAAAACTGAGCTGGGCATGGTGGCACATGCCTGTAGTCCCAGCTACTCAGGAGGCTGAGGCAGGAGGATCGCTTGAGCCCAGGAGTTGGAGGTTGCTGTGAGCTAGGCTGACGCCCCGGCACTCTAGCCTGGGCAACAGAATGAGACTCTGTCTCAAAAAAAAAAGAGATACATAATATATTTTACTTACATATGCCTGTATTCTGGAATTATGTACAGTTTAGCTTCTCTCGTTCTGGGGACTTAGAGAAATAGACTCAGGCTGGTCCCTTCGCGGGGGTCCTCTGTGGGGAGTTTCCACTGCTGGCTGGAAACCCCTCCTCTGAGCCAGGCCGCCTGGTATTTCCCGGAAGCAGTCTCTGTCCCTCTGCCCTGCCCTGCTCTCGGCCTCCCAAACTTGACTCATCCTACAAGCTCCGCTGAAAGGTTGCCCAATCTCACCTCCATTCATTCATCTCACTTCTTGACGTCTTTTTCACAGTTTCCTATGTCCTGTCCCTAGTCATGAAAGGGCAACAGTTTGGTGCCACCCGGGGGCCAGATTCCTGATCCAGGGAGTGGGCGCGCCCTATTGTCCCCCGGCCAAGAGTTGTAAATTGCCCCTGTCGCATCTGAAGGCCTGAGAAGGAGCTTGGCAAATGAAGGCGACAGGGCAGAGAGAACTACACGTGCAAAGGCCTGTAGGTGCCAGGTGCCTTCTAGACCTACTTGTAGGTGGGGTGGGACGGGGTCAGGAGGCAGCAGGGAGGGTGGGGACTGCGCCAGGGCCACACTGGGCCACACTCAGATGGCTGCTGGAGCCACATCCACCAAGCGTGTGGCCGTGGGGGCGCAGGAAGCAGAGGAGGGGGGAGGAGAGGGGCCCCGGAGCCCAGCCCACCCCCCATATCAAACCAGAGCAGCTCTATGATCTCTACTGTGTATTTTTGCCTGGGAGCAAGATTTCTCTTGGCCGAAGGGTCGCCAGGGCTGCTGGGGAGCCACAGAAGGGCCTTGAACTGGGGAGGGCCCAGGGATGGATTTGGGGATTAGAAAAGACGTCTCTGGAATCCCCAGGGAAGGAATCGGATGTGCAAAGGCACTGGGGCAGGGAGCAGTGAGGCATGGCCGGAATGCAGGTGAGGGAGGAGATGGGCTGGGGGGGAGTGAGGCCACAGCACCAGGGCCCGCAGGGGCTGAGGCTGAGGATGGCTGGGAGGATGGGAGGCTGGGACAAGGCTCCAGGGGGAGGTGGTCAGAGGGGCGGGGCAGAGTCAGGGGCCAGTGGGGCTTGGGGACCCGCAGGCTAAGGGGCAGAGGGGAAGGTAGGGGTGAGGACGAAGCCTGCGGGTCTGACCCAGGGGCAGGTGGGGCAGCCCTGAGACGCATCCCAGGAACGGGAGCCACTCTGGGAGCCTCGGAGCCCAGGGGGACACATGCCTCTGCAGGTCCTAGGGAGGGGATGCCCAGGGGAACCGGCCCAGGGGGGAGGACGAGGCTCTCGAGGGACACACTTCTGGGTCTGGGGGATTCCAGAAGCACACGAGGGGTGAGGTCCCAGGGCGCCACCCAGGGGGCTGCGCACAAGTGGGAGTCACTTACCCCTGTCTCAGACAAGGACACTGAGGTCTGGAGAGGGCAGATAACGCATAGACCCACACACTCAGCAAGGTCACTTGGGATTTGTGGCCAACCTCCCCGCAGGACAGAGATAAGGAGGCCGGAATGCAGCGGGACCGGAGGCGGTCCGACCCCAGCTGCTTTGTCTCTGGGGGCAAGAACTGCAGAGCTGGGCGCCTGGATGGGGAATGTCGGGTAGAGAATGCTGGGACATTCCTCAGGCACAACCGGGGTCAGCCCAGAGGCTCCGGTCAGCCAGAGAGGCCCAGAGATGCTTGTCTAGGTCACACAGCAGTCAGGACTCAACGGCTCCTGTCCCTGGAGTCCTGGGCACCAGCAGGGCCTCTCGCACCGGCTCCTGGCTGATGAGGGGCGGGGAGGGGGGACCAGAAATAGTGTAATGGAGTGAGGTCCCTGCGGTGGGGACAGGGCTGGGTCGTCGCCCTCCTCACAGCCCAAGCTGGCTGGAGGGGCCTGAGCACCAGGAGAGTCTTGCTCAGCAAGAGCACAAGATAAGGGGGATTGGAGAGGCTGTCAGCAGCCCGCTGTGTGATCTCCAGCAGGCCGCCTGCCCTCTCTGGGCCTCGAGATGGAGACACTGGGAGGGGCATAACAGGAGTATCCCCAAGGCTGTCAGGAGGGGGAGAACCCACAGATTCTGGGGGTCAAGTTTGCTGCATCATCGTGGTCAGGTCACTTTCCCTCTCAGCCTCAGTTTCCCCAAGTGGAAAGCGGGTGCTATCAGTGCCTGACTCATGCCCGGGAACAGAGGAGTCACACCGCGCCCAGAGAGGTGGGGACTGCTCTGCCCTAGCGGCTCCTACGAGGGTGAAGGGTGTGCTTGGGGTGTCCGCAGAGAAGCAGGGGACAACAGTCCCTGTGTTTCCTGAGCAGCTACTATGCTGTCCCTGCTCCCTCTTGTCCAGGCCTCTAGCAGGGAGACACAGGGCTGTGGACCCCTTTGACAGATAGCAAGACTGAGGCCCTGAGAGGGCCAGGGGTGCCTCGGGCATCTCAGCTGGTGACTCAGCACAGCCGGGTCCCCGCTGCCTCCTGTACCCCAGGGGCGCCGGGCAGAGCCGCACAGCACCGCCGGCCAAGTCCAGGCTGGGTCCCAAGCTGCAGGAGGCCGGAGGCCACCTTTGCGCGGGCCCTGGCTTCCCCACGGGCCACCTCGTCGTCGTCTACAGGGGTCTCCCGGCGCACGCACGGGGCCGGCCTTACCTGATCTCTGAGATGCCCTCGTAGGTGTCCCACAGGGCGGGAATCCGGGGCTCGGAGGGCCCGTCCATGGCGGGTGGGCTAGGGCGGGGCGGGGAGGACCGGCAGGGAGCAGGCGGCAGGGGGCCAGGTGTGCGCGGCGGCCGCGGCGTCTGCCACCCGGGGAGCCCGCCAGGTGCCTACCTCCAAGCCCGCCCAAGGGGAGGGGCAGCACCCAGCCGGTTCTCCCAGCTGCAGCCCACGCCTGCGACAGCGGGAGAGGCCGCGGAGCCACCCCGCGCCCGGGGCGGGGAGGGGCCGCTACGGGCCTTGCTGGCGGCGCGCCAGCGGCCGGGGCAGAGTCCAGGGGCTCCGCGCGGGCAGGAGCCTGCCCACCAGCCTCGGTGAGCTCGCCGGGCGCACGGAGCCCAGCCCGCCCGTCTTAGGGAGTCCATTCATTCATTCATTCCTTCCTTTATTCATTCCAGAAATATTTACACTGCATCTCCTGCCGGCTCAGCGCGGGGACAGCGCCAGCGACAGGACAGATAGCAGCTCCACCCTCACCGCCCACCCTGTAAGGGGCACCCTCGAAACAGAGGACGCAGACAGAGAGACCCAGAGGGGACAGAGACACACAGAGAGGGTCAGAGACAGTGAGAGACAAGGGGAGACAGAGGGATGCAACAGATAACCCCCAGAGGAGGATAGGCTGGGAGTCTGAAGGTCACAGCCCTGGTTCGATTCCCAACTCCAGCACCTCCAGCTGTGGGGCCTGGAGCCAAGTTCCTCAGTCCTTCTATGCCTTGGTTTCCCCACCTGTAAACGGTCCCCATGTCACTGGCTTGTTGTGGGGACTGAGTGAGCCATTCCTCAGTGCTGGGAGTGTCAGGTGCCCGGGTGGGCTTGGCAAAACCAGCGCCCCCTTCTGCTCTAGCCCCACCCCCGTCCTCCCCACCCATGGCCTCCTGGAGCCTGGCTGGGAATCCTCATCTCCCCACGGGAAAGGATTCATTTTTATAGGACAAAAGGAATATTTGTACCTTGTTAAAAAAAACAACAACTTCTGAGCAGGTAAATCTAGAAAGGAAATAGAAGTCCCCATGAGCCTCGTCCAATCCATGGAGGTAACCACCAAGCACATTTTTATTTTGGTGGAATCTTTCTAGAAATTTCTCCTCACTTTTCTGGTATGGGCCAGAGAGATTTTTGGTTAGGTCAATAAATGCAAAAATACCATCATTTAAAATTGTATTTACTGACCATTTATTGTATAGGTGAGGGGGAAGGGAGATGTCAGACTCACGTAACAGATGCAGAAAGGGGGCCCAGAGAGGTAGCGAGACTTGCCCAAGGGCACACAGTGTTACCCACCCTCATCATGAAGGCGGACAGAAGACAAACGTCCTGGAGCATCTCATCCCCTCAGTCTCCATCTCTAAGATGCTGAGCTGTGGGAGTCCCCCCACCCCTGCCCTTGGTCTCATGGTCATGACTGAGTCCACCTCCTGACATCTTGCCTCAGCTACTTTCAGTGTTAAGCCTTGATGTTCCCATCTGTGAAAAGGGCTTCCTTGCAGGGCTGGTGGAAAGGCGACAGGGCCAGGCCTCCCCATCCAGGCCTGAGTGAGCATCCCTGATGTTTGTAGGGCTGAGCCTGGGCACCCCTCCAGCTGTTCATCCCTCTATCCATGTACACACCCATCCAACCACCCATCCATCCTTCCAACCATCTACCCAATAATCCATCTATCCAGCTATCCAATCATATATCCATTATCCCTCCATCCCTCCATTCATCCATCCATCCATCCATCAATCATCCATCCATTCATTCATCCATCCATCCATCCATCCCTCCCTCCATCCATTCATCCAACCATCTACCCAATCATCCATCTATTCAGCTATCCAATCATATATCCATTATCCCTCCATTCATTCATTCATCTATCTATCCATCCCTCCATTCATTCATCCATCCATCCATCAATCATCCATCCATCCAACCACCCACCCAACCATCCATCCATCCATCCAGCCAGCCACCCATCCATCCATCCATCCCTCCATTCATTCATCCATCCATCCATCCGTCATCCATCCATCCAACCACCCACCCAACCATCCATCCATCCATCCATCCAGCCAGCCAGCCAGCCACCCATCCAACTATCCATCTAGCCAGCCAGCCACCCAGCCAACCATCCATCCCTCCATTCATTTATCCATCCATCCATCAGTCATCCATCCATCCAACCACCCACCCAACCATCCATCCAGCCAGCCAGCCAGTCACCCATCCAACCATCCATCCATCCATCCCTCCATTCATCAGTCATCCATCCATCCAACCACCCACCCAACCAGCCAGCCAGCCAGCCACCCATCCAACCATCCATCCCTCCATTCATCATCAGTCATCCATCCATCCAACCATCCTCTCTCCATTCATGCAGGCATCCCACCATCCATCTATCCATCCATCCCTCCATCCATTCATCCATCCATCCAACCACCCATCCAACTATCCATCCATTCATCCTCTGTCCATTCAACCATTCATCTAGTCATCCATTTCTCCAGCTAGTATCTGGAGAGGCCTCCTCTGGGTCAGTCTCTGACATTGTGTCTGCCAATAAGACAGGTAAGTAAACGTAGCTCAGAGCTGTGCTGTCCAATTCAGGAGCATCCATGTAACTGTTAGAAGCTGAGCATGGAACTGAGGTGTGAATCAAAACATTAAACATCTCATGAGTAATTTTTGTATTGATTTAATGTTGAAATGATGATATTTTGGACATATCAGATTACATACACTTCATTTAATTCATTGTCTTTTTTGTTTTTTTCTGTGAGACAGTGTCTTGCTCTATTGCCCAGGCTGGAGTGCAATGGTGTCATCATAGCTCACAGCAACCTCAAACTTCTGGGCTCAAGCGATCCTCCTGCCTCAGCCTCTGAAAATGTTAGGATTACAGGCGTGAGCCACCGCACCCAGCCTCTCACTGGTTTCGTTTTACTTTTTGAAAAATGTGGCACCTAGAAAGTTTCAAATGCTGTATGTGTCTTGTGGACTATTTGCATGGACCCTGCAGGCTTGGGGTAAATTCAGTGTGGTCGGTTTCCTTCCTGTAGATGCCGGTGCCTCCTTGGGACGTCAGGACCGGCCTGCCAGGGAAAAGGACGCCCCGGTAGGGAAAACCGGAGAGAAGAGCTCATCAGTGAGTGAGCAGGACATGGTGGAGGGCCTGGCAGGGGCAAAGGCCTGGAGGCTGGACAGATGCTGGGTGTTGGAAGGGGCCCCTGGGGACAGGGAGGTAGTCCTCGTCCCTGGGTCGGGGCTGACTGTGGGGGCATCCAGGGACACTCACACCTGTCCCTGGGGACTTAAGGGTGGCAGGGAGAAGTGCCAGGTGGGGATGGGCTGGGCCAGTCAGGACGTGCCCTCCACCCCCATGACCGTCCAGGATGCTAGACACGTCACCCACATGTGCCACCAGTCACGGGGAGGGGCCCCACCCACCCCACACCTCAGGGACTCCCTTGTGAAAGGGAGACAGCCTCCCACGGGGGCTGGAGAGCTCTCAAGCATGCCCCCTCACACCCCACTGGAATGCCGCAGCCTCTCCTGGGGGCCCCATCTGGCCCCCTCCCTGCTCTGAGATGTGCCATTTTGCTTTTGGAGCTCTGAC
This sequence comes from Mirza zaza, assembly GCA_008750895.1. Taxonomy (NCBI): domain Eukaryota; kingdom Metazoa; phylum Chordata; class Mammalia; order Primates; family Cheirogaleidae; genus Mirza; species Mirza zaza. The sequence continues at coordinate 3,200 of VSMD01076540.1, read as the reverse complement.
CTGGGCATGGGGAGGTCACTGGGTCATGAGGTCATGTTTCCACCATTGTCACCTTCAGAGCCAGACTTTTCCATTAAAAGCCAGGAAGTGCCAGGAATTCTGGGAGCGCCAGAACAGCCAGCCCCGGCTGCTGAGCTGCGGGCTCCCCAGGGGACAGAGCTGGGTGGGGGCCGGCACACAGCGCCAGGCCAGGAAGGAGCGAGCAGGAGCCTGGATGGGGCAGGAGGTGGGGTGCACAGCTCAGGGCTGGGGTACCCCCCCAACCCTGGGTCTGAGGGAGGAGGGGGCTGGGGCTGGACACCTGTGACCCAGACAGATGAAAATTGGACACTCGGACACCTGGACCTGGGGAAGCAGGTGCAAAAGGCGCGGGTCAGGGGTGGCGGGGACACCTGCCCCCTGCAGGAGGAAGCCCCGGCTGGGCGGGGTGGGAGGAGGGCGGCCCCCCCCACGGCCTCCCCTCTAATCAGTGGGTCTATCTTGCGTGTGTGGCGTTGCAGAAACCTCCCTCTCTGCCCTCCACCCCGATTACTCCATCCCCAGGGATGAGCCCGCCCCAGGGCCGATACCACCGCCCCGCCCGCCCGCACACGCACGCGGCCCCGCCTGCCCCGCTCCTGCGGGCCGGGCCCACGCCCGCACACGTGGGGTCCTTCCAGGAGGGCATGGCTGGGAGCCCTGCCGCCTGAGTCCCAGAGGGGACGGAGACTGGGTCGGGCAGCCGGGGAGGGCGCCCGAGAGCCCGGGTCGTCACCAGCCTGATGTCCCCAGGAGAGGCGGGCGGGGGTACACAGATCAGGGACCCCAGGAGGTCAAGACCGGTGTGACCACGTGTGAGGAGCAGAGGCTGGGGTCGGACTCCCAGGCCCGAGGGAGGAGGAGCTGGGGGTCAGGGAGGTCGGGCTCCTGGTCCCCAGGGCTGGGACAGACAGAGCCAAGGGGCGACTTCTGGGGTCGGGGCCGCAGGGGGGACCAGCGAACAAAGAGGCCGCTCCTCGCCCTCGTCTTCCGGGCCTCAGGGGCACTCCCAGCACTATCCTCACCTGTCCCTGGCTCCCTCCTCTGCCAAATGCTGGGACCAGCCAAACCAGCCGCGCCAGTCCGCCCGGCATCCTCGCGCGCACCCCCACTCTCTGCAGGCTCGGGGAGGCCTGGGCCCAGCCCCGGGGCGGAGGGCAGGTGGGCGGGAGGCGGGCCTCCGTCGGGGAACAGGACGCCCCAATCGCGCTCCATCTGGCCGCCTCCCGCCTCTCTTCCAGTTCCTCCTGCTCCTTCCGCCCAGGTGCTGCCCGGTTCCTCCGGGCACCTGGCTTCCTCCTGGGCCCTGCTCCCCAAAACCTGCTCCTCCACGCAGGCACCCAGCCCTCCCAGCCCCGTGTCCCAGCCACTCGCGTTCACTCTTTCCGGGGCGCTGCTGGGCGCCTGCTGTGTGCCCGCCACCCAGGACACTGGGGACAGCGCAAAGTGAGAACGGAGGCGCGGTGGCTCACGCCTGTAATCCTAGCGCTCTGGGAGGCCCAGACGGGAGGATCGCTCCAGGTCAGGAGTTCAAAACCAGCCTGAGCAAGAGCGAGACCCCATCTCTACTAAAAATAGAAAGAAATTAATTGGCCAACTACAAATATATAGAAACAATTAGCCGGGCATGGTGGCGCATGCCTGTAGTCCCAGCTACTCGGGAGGCTGAGGCAGGAGGATCGCTTGAGCCCAGGAGTTTGAGGTTGCCGTGAGCTAGGCTGACGCCATGGCACTCACTCTAGCCCCCGCAACAAAGTGAGACTCTGTCCCCCCCAAAAAAAAAGTGAGAATGGAATTGGGGTGGGCAGAAAAATGCCCCCCTCCCCAAAGATGTTCACGTCCTCACCCCGGCACATGGGAGTATGTGACCTCCCATTGCAAAAGGGACTTTGCAGGAAGGATCAAGTTAAGGATCGGGTGATGGGGAGAGGATCCTGGAGTTCCAGGTGGGCCCGAATTGTCACGTAAGGGTCCTCTTGAGTGACAGAGGGAGGCAGGAGGCTCAGAGTCAGAGGCAGATTGGAAGGCGCCTGGCTGCTGCTGGCTCCAAGGTGGAGGACAGGGCCTCTAGCCGAGGGTGCAGGCGGCCACCAGCAGCTGAGGCCAGGAGAAGGACTGTTCCCCGGAGGAATGCAGCCCAGCCCATCCCTTGATTTTATTTTATTTTATTTATTTATTTATTTATTTATTTATTTTTTTTTGACACGAACAGCCATACAAACATCCCTTGATTTTAGCCTAGTAAGCACCACTTTCGACCTCTGGCCCCCAGAACTGTAAGATAACAAATTTGTGTTGTTTTAAACCACTAAGTCATGGTCACTGATAACGGCAGGAATAGGAAACTAATAGAACGGTGAAGGAGAAAGATGACAAACAACTAAGAATTGCGTAAAATGACAAATAGTAGAAAACTTAAGGCCGGCGACGGGGCTGGAATGTGAACCAGGGGCTGTTTTAGGTGGGCGGCCGGGGCAGGCCCATCTCTCAGGGCGTGACCTGACAGAGGAGAGGCGACAAACTGGGGGGCCATCTGGGAGAACAGTGTTGCTGACACTGAGAACGGCCAGTGCAAAGGCCCTGTGGTAGAACAGTGCCTGCTGCGATGATTAACATGAAGGAGGCCAGGGTGGCGGGAGCAAAGGCCTGGAGGGAGGAGCTGGCGGTCCATACAGCCATTTTGTGTCAATTAGGAAACGAGTTTTTAAAAATACGAGTATATTAACACACGGCCTTCATTATGGCGTGTGGTTGTCCTGTCGAAAGAGCTTTCCGGGGAAACACGTAATCATAGTGCCATGGAGAAACTGAGGCAGGCGGGAGATTGAGGGACAGCGGCTGGAAGGGAGTGGTTAAGCTGAATTTCCATCTTCTCCCCAGGTGGTGGCACCTGAGCAGGTGGCCAGGCCTTCGAGCTGGGTCTGACCCTAGTTGTCCTCTGTACCCGGGACGGACTCTTCACCCTTCTCCCTCTGATGTCCCAGCCCAGGGAAACCGACACGCCTTGCCAAGGCATAGACACCATTACACAACCAGAGACACCTCTGTCACGCCAAGATACACAGTCACGGCTTTATTGTGTTCGTCAAACGCATGGCACATACTCGGTGCCTGGCACGGTGCCGAGAGATCAGCACAGCTTCTCAGTTAATCCTCATGATGAGTTTGTGGGGTGGCGCTGC